>CAIGRO010037121.1:0-10391 GCA_903798355.1 Fraxinus baroniana | reverse complement strand
ATGTATTATGTGACCTTACGTGATTTATATGCTTCAATGCATAAGACGAGATTATCTCTTATGAGATAAATGATGTTGTTATGCTTGTCATAACTTATATGCTTAAATGCATGAAACGAGACTATCCACACCCTATGATTTTAAGAGAGCCTATGATTTTTAAAGAAAATGAGCATTTGATAATGATGATGTCACTGTATAAATTGCATAATTTATGTGTTCAATTATTCTGTAAATTAATTATTGGCGATGAGTCTACTGAGTATTTCTTCGAATACTTATTCCATTATTTTAACAACATTTGCAGATTTCGAAGACAGCCGAGTTTGAGGGGTAATGGTGGCACGATTTAATAGATGAAGTTATTTACTTTTGAAAATTACTCATTATGAATATTATTAACTTACTTTGTCATTCCAATTATTTCAAAGTTGAGCTTTTAAGTTTAATCAATTATCCTAAGTAAATCAAATGAGTTTTTGTTGCTGATGAGGTTAAAAATTATAAATGTGATTTTTAAAATTTCGTTATTTTCGCAAATTTTTTTACTAAATTCAAGACAAATGAGGATGAAGTGGCACTTCGAGTTCACGGAACACAAGGTGTTACAAGACTATTCTAGAGAATAAAGATCAAGAACTTTGTCAAGTGCGAAAAAGTAGAATCTAGTACTCGAGCATTTGAATTGTTATGTTCTATTATCAATAATCTTTTTTTTTTTCTCAAATGTGACTAGCTGAGATGGTTAACATAATGTTACAATTTTTTTGTTGGTCACAATTCTTTTTGGTGAATAGTAAGTTCAAACTAGCCTCATTTCAATGGATGAGAACTTTGAAGGTCAATGTGACTTACGAATTGAAGTGTCAATTTCCTCTATTGACATTATCCACCGTGTAAGTTAAAAGACGTGCGACTTGATGTTGCTAAATCTCGAGGACATTGTAACGACCCAAAATTTAATTTTCAAATCGCTACCAAAACTACTAACTTTAACAATATAAATAAAAGAAATTTAACAGGCACAGTTTAATTGATAAAAACTCATAAAAAAATCAATACTAAAAGTGCATATCACATTTATTGGATAAAAAAATAAATGTTAATTTCATCAATAATGCATAACATATTCTTAAATTTATAATCCGATAAAATATATCTGGAAATTGTAAATAAAAAAATCTTACGAGACACACTAAGAAATTGCTGAAATAATAAAGAAAAAGCATTACACCGGATTATTTTTATTGAGTTCCATAACTCTTGGCACCACGACTGCACCTCATTGTCCACCATCCAATGACCCGATCTAATCTGCGTAGTAGGGAAAAATTGGGTGACTATATGGGAATACTCAATAGGACACGAATTAATGGTGCAATTCTGAATAAAATATTTAAATCGTGCGTCAAAAATATCATATCGTCATATCATAGAAATCGGTAAGAGCTCATAACATATCATATCTTTGGTACCGGATGAAAATTTCATATCATAACATATCATATCATAACTTTCATTAGTATAATATTTATCAACAAGAAAATAAATAATTTAAACGGAATAACATTACTTACACCTCGTAATCCTACCTCGTTTGATAAAATAATTGGTTGGAAGAGAAAACAAGAAATCCACGTTTCCAAAGCTTTAGGGGTCGTTCTCTTCGTGTTTCAGTTTTGTGTTTTGAGTTTTGAATTCGTTTTGTGTTTTGAGTATCTGTTTTGAAATTTCTGAAAATGCGTTCTTTTTGTCATTCTGAAAAACTGTTTCCGAAAACATAAAAATGGAAAACGCGTTTACTTTAAAATTTTGAGAATTTTTTTAATAATATTTTATTCAAAAAAATCTGATTATTCNATAAATTTAAATGGTTTAATGTTAATATAGTATTAAATAACATATAAATCTTGAAATTGGTGAAACGTCATTTTTTTTTCAAGATATTAAAAACATAACATAAATTACATTTGATGAAATAGTTCAATCGATACAAAGTTTACGTGTTATGACAAAATAAGCAGATATTGAACAACATACAAAATAAATCCACTGAGTCATGTGCTTTTTTTTTTTAATTTTAGTTTTAAGTTTTACAATATTTAAAGTTGAAATAAATTAAGTACATGCAGATCAAAGCATTCTGAAGTTGAAATAAATTAAGTCCACATCGATTTTTGTGCAGCTAATACATCACCACATCGTAAGTACATGCAGATCAAAGCATTCTGAAGATTTACAAAGGATTCCAAACCAACTCTTGTGAACAAACCATGAATAGATTCTCCCATTCTAAGATTCAGTAAATTTGCATGGGTAGAAAGCAAACTGACAGCTACTACCTCATCTACCTTAATTCCATTATGATACATATTCACAAGCAAATCCAAAGCCTTTTCGTACATGCCATTCTGCTCATAACAAGAAATCAATGCAGTCCAAGAAACCAAATCTTTTTCTTCTATTTCATTAAACAACTGATAAGACTCACTCACCCTACCTTTCTTAATACAAATTGATTTAGCCAGTGTAACAAATATAATATATTAAAAATCTTTTTGGAATTACAACAAGAATAGGGAACTAATGTTCCTCCATTCACCGTGATTTCTACGTCGGTGGTTGTCTATCTAAGAATAGTGACACTAGAAGATAAACAGATGAATCATTCTATTTTCATACATTCATAGACCCCTCCAAAAACAATCTTAAAATCTCTCCAGTGTTAAGTACTTCATGGACTATTTTTCTTTATAGAATATCTCTAATCATATTGTAGAACCTTCCCCCAATCTGATCATATTGTTGCAAATGTAGCCTGAAGTGTAATATTCTTGACATTAATTGTGATCAAACGTTGAAAGCAATAAACCTAACCATTGAGTTACGTTATTATCAAGTTTAATACTACCATAATTTGCACTCAGAAGTCAGAAGTTCCTAGAGAAGTTGCAACTTTTAAGGAAAAAATTATCACTTGAACAGAAAAAATCCACTTATAATTAGGAATATCCATAATTTTGGAGATCCATATAGCCAAGAAACGGCACCCATAATTTCCCCAAAATGACAGGAAGAGAGATTGTACATATCTTCATAATTTCCCCCCAAAATGATAAATCTCCTACATTCTACCAGTCTGTTTAACATCAAGAACACAACCTGCAATTCCTTCTCGACCACCAAACAGAAACCCCCAAACAGTAAGAATAGCCAAGAAACGACACCCACACATACACCCAACAAATTGAAGAACATAGGCCAAACCTTACCTAACAAATATGATATACAATAGCAAGCAAATAACCAAAGATTAACACATGCAAAGATTCAAAACCTTGATTTGAAGATGCGCAACCTTGATTGAATTGGCCATAAGAAGCCTTCGATTTGAGAAGATGATCTCAATACCTTGATTTGAAGATCTACGCCCTTCGATTTGGGTTGTGGGTTTGAGAGAGACGAAATTGATTTATCTATGGGAGAGCCGGAGAGGGGAGAGAGATAGAATTGGGAAACGATGTTTTGCGTGTTTTGGCAAAGCACCCTTGTTTTGTTTGAAAATTTCCAAAACGTGGTTTTACTCGTTTTCTATTTTCAGTATTTATTTATTTTTTCCATTTTCAAAAACGCGTTTTCAAAAATTGGAAAGAGAACTCGTTTTCATTGTTTTGAAAAATTAAAAATAGAAAACGGCTTGAAAACGACAAAGAGAACATGACCTTAATTTTTGCTTGCAGCCACAATAAAACGTATCTATGTTCTCACTTTTCTTTTTCTCTTTAAGGTAAATAATGGCTACTTTTTTTGTATGGTATTTAAGGATGAAAGGAGAAAAATAATCAAAAAATCTACAAAATAACACGTTTTCCCTTCCAAGAGATCTCAATCCCGATAATCCATAAAATTTAAAAGTCATTTCCTTTCCCATCAAACAAAAGTGACATACTATTATTACCAAATTCCCAAAATCAACGCAATAAAGTAGTATATCCTAATCCTAATCCTAATCCTAACTATACTAAAAGAGCCACTTTCACATGCACTATTCATTGGACACGTGTCAGCCATTTGGATCGTCAACCAGCGACGTCGTTTGGATGGTAGTGTTTTTTCCTTCCATTTCCCACTCACACAAAAACCGTGTTTTACTCCCTACTTCCCACTCGTGCCTTGCTACCGCCATGATGGTAGTGTTTTTTCCTTCCATTTCCCACTCACGAAAAAAACGTGTTTTACTCTCTACTTCCCACTCGTGCCTTGCTACCGCCAAGTAATCAATGGAGACGCCAGTAGAAGAACAATAAGGCACTGGAGATGACGGCGACGCGATTGCGAGGATGGGGGGTTTTCGGAGACTCCGTGCTGCACGGAGCTGGGAAACAACTCTGCCCACTAGATATTCGTTCGAACTCCACCTGCTCTACTTCAATTAAGTTTCTTGTTTTGCACTTGTCTTGTATTTTCTGCCTCTTCCCTAAGCCCAAAATTCTTGACAGACACCGCACCGATGGCGGAACCCCAATCCTTCACCGGTGAAAACGTGATTATGGCCAAAAACTCACAACAACAACAAGAAGAAGACAGCCATGCCCATTCTTATTAGCCATTTACAGCCCATTTAAAAGCAAATCTTCTTAATGTAATTTACAACTCATGCATGTTTCTTACTGATTGAGCTGATAGACCAACGGGAGGGGACAAGCGGCTTAGGGTTTCCCTTGGCACAAATTTATCTCGTATTGTAGTGATTTCTACATGGATTTATCTTGTGTGTGGTGATTTCTACCCAACTTTATCACCAGACTTGGAAGGTAGTATAAAACTTATTTGTGTAAAAACGGGTTTTTATGTTGATTTTGTACTCGATTTGAGGGTTCTGAATGATTTAATTTGTCTAAGGATCTGAATTTATTTCTTATGCCAATAAGTTGTTTCTCGATGGTATCTTCCTTATGCAACAGCAATTTTCTCAACAATATAGTTCTCTTAAATGTTTGATGTGGTTGCTTATGGTTTTCCCATTCCTTAGAACCAGCTGCCCCTCAATTGTCATTGGCAAAATACCCAGGACCAAAATCCAGTGGGAGCAACTGTCCCTGGGGATAAGGCTTTGTGGGGAATTTTTTAATTCCCAATATATAGAGCAGGACACATGAGGTGGAGAATTAAGATTGATAGATACTTCAAGTCATTCTAGATAAGATATTCTTTTTCTTTCATGGGTTTGGTGAATCTTTTTCTGTTGGATTGATTAATGACTCTCTGATATAGGCAAATCGATTGATCAAGGTCAGAACCATGACCCTTTTTGTTTTACGAAAGAAATTGTTTTTATTTCCAGAGCTAGGGTTATGTATAGATTTTCAAGGAAACTCTTTTGGAATTTTTGATTTGTAATATTGAATATGCAATTGGTCTGTAATATGTATTTGGTTAGTTTTAATTTGTGGATGGTTCCAAAAATCGAGGAGAATTATCATGTTTGCCATACGACAGTTCAAAAAGTTTTCCTTTTTAATTCTTGCTATTACTTGGTTTCATATTATGAATGAAGCTCTTCTGGAATTTTTGTTTTAGGAACCTTTTATTGAAACTTTTGTTATGTGAATTTGCGAAGGTATGAACTAGCATCAGGAGAAAGTTATTTCCGCCAAGGGGACCTTGGTCGGGATTTGAAGAAATTCTTAGCTGTGGAAAAACATTATGCTGACTTTACCGAGGACCAATTTGACTTCCATTCCTATTGCTTAAGGAAAATGACTCTTCGCACCTATGTTGAAATGCTGAAATTTCAGGATCGTTTGCATTCATATTCTTATTTCCAGAAAGCAGCTGCTGGAGCAATCAAGTAACACCTTTTATTTTTCCCTATGATCTCGTTTGAGATCAGTTGTTATTCCTTGTGACCATCCAGATTGCTCGTAACGGGTGTTGATGTGAATGCTATTCTAGATATTGGTATTTTGTGTATTTCGTGAACCCTGTTGAGTGATTAATGATATGCGATCTTCTTACCTAATCTTTTATTCTTATGCTCATTTGAAATTTATATTCAGATGCTACTTGAAGATGTATGATTCTCCTCCAAAGTCAGATTCAAAAGAAGATGATGAAATGTCAAAGTTGCCTCCATCTCAAAAGAAGAAACTGAGACAAAAACAGAGGAAAGCCGAGGCCCGAGCCAAGAAAGTAAGTGAGCTTGTAGCTTTTCAACAAAAAATTACTCCAAAATATTTTGAAAATAAATTTCACGTTTTTTAGGAGGCTGAAGTGAAAGAAGAAACAAATGTTACTGCAGTATCAAAATTTGGAAAACGCCCTGTGAAACCAATAGATTCAGACCCAAGCGGTGAAAAGTTATTAATGGTATTTTGGCCATCTATACATTGGATTCACTTGCTCATAGATCTTTTAGTTGATAGTCCAGTTTTCTTCTTGCTTTTGGATTTCTTAAATCCCGTCCCAATTCATATGTTCAATTATCATTAGCTAAGTGCCTTTTTTGGTATTGTTGATAATCTTGCTCAGAATTGGAATGATTATGTGAGAATAGCTGAGTTCATTTTTGACTTGCAAGTTTAAATTGTAGGTTGAAGATCCTTTGATGGAAGCTACGAAGTATTTGAAGCTGCTTCAAAAACATTCATCTGAGTCCATTGAGACACATTTACTTTCCTTCGAAGTAAATATGAGAAAGCAGAAAACTTTACTTGCTTTGCAGGTAAGTTTATAATTCTTGAGTTTAGAATGAAACTTCTTTTTTCCACCTAAATTTTACCTGTCAGACATCAAATACTGATTCATTTAAACTGGATTTGTAGCTACGAAATCTACTCAAATGATATTTGAAAAATATACTACAATAATATAAATCTTGAATTGAAGCATTTTCTTTCATGAATGATACTTTCTCCAATCTCTTTGACCTGCCATGGGGATTATGTCAGCAAATGAATTCATTATACGTAATTTCTCCGGTCCCTGGATTGGATCTGGTAGATATTAAACTTATCGTCTTGTTATTTCGAGGACATGTACGAAAGTGATCTTTCTTATCTGCATGCTGTAAAGCATCTGCTGTGGTTGGATGCCGAACACCCAGATTCACATCGTTGTTTGGTATGATTTGATAGTGATCTGGTGCATTCATTCTTAGAAATTTGTTACTGAATAGGGTAATGATTTGTATAGTTGTTCCAGTATTGGTAATGAAGCCTTGTGTGGTATAGCAAGAGGGTGCAGCAACTTGAAGAAGCTCACTATTCACGATTCTCATTTGGTACTCTCTCTCTCTCTCTTAGACTTTCCATTGCTATTGAATCTTTTAGTTGTAGACATTATAAGATCAATCTGATTCGTTGTTAAAAATTCAACTCCCTCTACATAGCAACAATTGTTACTTCTGGGAATTGTACTTGGTGACGTGCTCGTTTGAAGAAAACTTATACTTTTGCATGTTTATCGTTATTTCATTTACCCTTGATTCTATTGCTAAGTCATTTTACTTTTCTTTGCTTAGGTAGGAAATGAAGGGATAATTTAGTTGGTCGGAACTATCAATCTCTTCCAGACGTCATCATCCGAGATTGTCATGGATAGACAACTCTACCCCCACCAGACCATCGAAATCCTTTCATATTATCATTACTGACAGGTTTCTTACATCTGATGAGTGCTGTTTAATTACCAGAGTTGTGTGGAAAGCAATGAAAGTTCACAGTTTGTTAAAAAGCGTACTCATGTTTTTAACAAACCGGAGGACCTAATAGAACTACAGGCACACACATGGAACATTCACTCAATGACTTGAACATTCACGATATCACCCTGTTGCCAGAAAATTCCAGTATATTGGAGTGACATCTTGTTGCTTAAACTTTCTTCTATATTTATTCTCTCTTGTTATTTGAAACATGTTGCTATTTTGTAAGATGACAAGCTTTTCTTCAGAAGAAGAAAGAGAAGAGAAGGTGGAAATTTTTTCTACCACTAATCTTATTTTGGATCTTAGTTATATTTGCAGCCTTAAATTATCAGCCTCCCTTCTTCACAGACTGTAAACTCATAATCCATGGAAAAGATTACCTTACTTATAGTGCAATCTTGATACAAAAATCTGGTCCCAAATTTGTGTAAAATAACTAACAATCATTTCACGCTATTAAATAGCCAACTAAACTAAAACACGTGCATTGCACTTGCATCAACTAGTATATATAAAAAAAAGAAATAATTGCCACCTTTTAAATTCTCCGTGGACTCACTTTCTTTTTATTACTATTATATTATTATTTTGTACAAAATCCTTAATTGGTAAAAGAATAAATTAATAATTTATCAATAACCTCTACACATGTTACCCCCTCTCCTAACTCATTAACGTGATTAATTAACAATTTAAGACAACATCTTTTGACCTCGATAACTTGGACCTCGATTATCCGAATTAACTTTTTCTCGGGCCTAATATGCATAATTAATTACGAGCTATCCAACGAACTCAATATTGATATATTTATCATTACTCTATCAATATTCAAATATTTACATTAGATGAAACTGAATTTAATAAATGTATAATTTTAGTTCCCCCACTTCCAAAATATAAAATATATAACATATAGAATAATCATTATTTTTGGGACATTACAGACATGCTTGGGTAGCAATGTTCTAGTTTGCAAAAGATTTTGGATCTTAAACTTTAAATGAACTAAAACAAATGCGGATAATGTGGAGATTGGAAAATGGACCAAGAAGAACGTATCAGACATAATACGTGAAAGTGGTTTTGGTAGAGGACCAATATTATAAAGGTTCGTGTTTCCACCACACGGTTTGAATCCCTTAGCTCGAAAGTAGTTAGACTAAAGGATATTACACTTGAATATGTTTTTCTTAGTGTTGTTTACGTATCAACACTATGCATATTGGACCTTATCTTGTGTGGATAATTAATTCAAGATTTATAAACCCATTTTATATGAGATCAAGAAGTGTCTTTAGTCCATTGTCGAGTCTTTGAATTGATCATAGATATATACAAATAATGAAGTTGGAGTGGGTTTATATGATTGATACTGTAACTTAGTGTTTCAAAATGGAGAAACTGACTTCCTATTTGATATTAAGATAGTATCAAAGATTTCACTAAACTTAATCTCAGTTTTTGTTCTTCTAAAAGTGGTCTTGTAAAGCCCAAAAAATTTTATAATGGAATTTAGTTATTTTACATGCCATGTTTTTATTATTTTTAAAAGTTGAGGGATTAAAGTGAATATGTATTAATTTCAAATTTTGGGCTAAATATTTAGATATTGTTAAATTAACAAAAAGTATATCAATATGAGGCTCATTGGATAGCTCGTAATTAATCATGTAAATTAGGCTCGAAAAAAAGTTAATTTGGATAAGTTAGTCTCAAAATATTGAAGTTCAAAGAAATTATAATTTATTTATTTTTCTAAATCAAAGTGAATTGGGATGAGTGATAGCCACATGTATCTAAGGAATGAATGTGAGATAATTATTTTTTATTAGAATTCTATTTAAAGTCAAAAGTTATCTTTACTATCACGTATTGGGATTAGAATCACATTATTGTTGTGATAAATATTATGTACACATGTAATCTTATGATTGGTTTACTAAAAATCAGATTCTTATCAAATTTGATAAATACGATTTTTCATCACAATTGTACCATGACTCAACCACTATTTCTTTTTACTATAAATAGTGTGCAATTGTCCCACAATTCACCACAAAAGAAATTTTACACGACAGCTTTCATATAAAGCAGCTGTAAGTTTCTAGTATATATATTTTTTTTTCAAAATCTAGTTTGATCAATTATTGTAATGCTTGGTCATCGATAAACTCCATAAGAAAAGAGTGGTATGAAGTGTTTATCTTATTGTGATAAATTATGTATGGAAACTGCACGTATCTTATTGGGTATTATTAAATACTCACTCTTACAAAATTTTACAGGTTTGTTCAAGTCGATTGGAACTATGGCGCATGGTGATGCGAGCTGCCGAGGGATCAAAAAGATAAAATATTAAGTTTTTTTTAAAAATTATTAGTCAGTTTTATTTGTTCAAAAACAATAATTTAATTTGTGGTTATGTTTTCATATTTAGTTTAAATTTTTGGATATTTCAGTTATATTTTTTATTAAAGAATATTATTTTATCGTTCCGTCTTGATACAAAGAAAAGTGAATTTTTGGTAACATGCCAACGTTTGTGTAGAATTTTGTGGCATTACAGGTCTATTTTCATAAGTTGATAATATTATGATGAGACTTTGAGAATTGTTTGAGAGCGTGAGTCTCTACTCTATCACGCGAGATCTATGTTCTAGGTAATGAAAGAGAAATTCTT
>CAIGRO010037120.1:0-17658 GCA_903798355.1 Fraxinus baroniana | reverse complement strand
GGTCTGGTAGAGCAGCACTACTCTTTGTTATATATCCCGAATGCTGAATTTGGCAATAGGATAAATATCACCTGCCTCAATCCAATCGCTGCAGTTTACTAGGAAGGGTCGAACCATGGGAACGAATCTATAGGGCTATCATGATTAATGTTGATGAGGGTCTTTATCATCAAAATATTTTGACCTTCCTCCAGATCGATGTGAATTTAGATTTCATAGTTCGATATGAAGCATCTTAAAGCACCCTATATCTATTGAAATGAGCAGGAGTATGGAAATCTCCTTGCTTCATGAGTTTTCAAATTCACAGGGGTGTAACTGAGAATGAACCAAATTTGAAATTTTAGTTGCAAAGGTATAGAATTGTGACTAAATACTCTAAATATCAGTTTTTGCATTGATTAATAGCATAATATGTCTATAAGTAGTGGATACGATAACATGTTGGAGGTCACTATGCCTAACCTGCAACTCCCAAGTCAAACCGATTTAGACATAATTTAACTTTTTTTACAATTTTTGGATATGATTTAACTTACATATCTGATTGAAAATAGCTCCCTAATAATACATACATATGGAAGCACAACCTAACTCATCACTGTACACATCTTGTTCAAAACAAATTCTTTAGATAATACGACTCTGATTTTGCACCCACTTTCTCTTGTTTCACCTTTCTTGTCGTCATCAAATACCTAAAGTCCACTAAAATATTCACAAAATAACCTATCACACATTGAAAGAGAGATAATTTTGAAGTCAACAACTAATAATGCAAAATGAAGTGCATAAATTCAGGCATTTTGCTCACTCTATCTATGTCAATGTCGAGGAAAATAAGGATGAATTGCACATGCCCAACATCCATTACACAAACATGGACAGTGCTTCCACCAAGCATATTATGTCATTCATTGTTAAATATATAAATATTAGATAGTTTTGTAGTGGGAAGAGATTGGACGAAGCAATTTATTCTTTTTAATCGGTATTCTAAACATCAAAACGTCTTATAACATATTTAATATGTTATGTTATATAATATTTGAAAAATAAAGGATGTAGTTGTATAAATTTTCAAATAATTAATTCTAACAACGAATAAAACAAATAACGAAAAATAAATTATGTAGTCGCCCTTAAATTTTTTTGAAAATAAAGTTTAGTTTGTTGATGTTATTTTATTTGTTATGTCGAGTAGTGTCTAATAAATCGAAATATTAAGTCACATCTTCGTAAATATATATTGCATTCTCGTTTTGATGTCTCTTTTTGCAACAACAATATTATAGAGACATGTTAAAGTATATAAGATTAAGCCTATGTTTGACACCCATTTTGGGAGAAAAAATGATTTTTGAACAGTGATGGATGGAAGAATGTGTGGTTAAAAAGTATGGAGAATTTTTGAGTTTATGTGTAATATTATTTTATTGATAAAATGTGTCTTTGAAATGAAGAAAGATAAAAAGAATGAGAATGAGAATGAAAAAAAAATGGTTGTCAAACATAGACTAAATAAAATTAAAAAATAAATATTTTCATTGTCTATCATATGTATTATCATGTCCAATCTAACGTAAAAAAGTTGTCCAAACTTTTTGAAAAAAAAAAGACCATTGTGTTCATGCATTGTGCTATAAAAACGCCAACATATCATATTTCGCTCACACAAGTTTTACGTAGTGAAGAATTGTTAAAGAGTAAAAGAAGCGAAATGGAAAGCATTCCTCAGATGAGAAACCCAGCGCGGCGGAGCTCTAGGTATCTTGGCGTACGCCGCCGGCCATGGGGACGGTACGCGGCAGAAATTCGAAATCCACACACCAAAGAAAGGCATTGGCTGGGCACGTTTGACACTGCTGAAGAAGCTGCATTGGCATATGATTTTTCATCTATCTCTTTTAGCGGTATTGAAAAAGCTCGAACTAATTTTTTTTATCCATTTTTCTTCGGACCCTTGTCTTCATCACCACCACCACCACCACCTCCACCTCCACCACCTCCACCTCTGCCTTCGTTTCCACCACCGCCAACTCCAGAGATAGAAAGTGATCAAAATTTTAAAGAAATGGTTTCCACGGATCATGAAGATAATGAGTCTCTTTTTATTGCTTCCGTTTTGCAAAGCTTTCACCAATCCAATGGCCTAGAAAAGTTGGTTCTATGATTGCAATTTGATGTCAAAAAGAATTATATATTGATTTACATTATCGTTTGAAATGAATGAGCTCATTTTTACTAGTGTACTAGACGACAGCAAAATGAAAAAGAATTTGATTCATTTTGTTCTTTTAAAAATAGGATCAAATCTTGTGTAAGAAGAAAAATGAAAACTCTAGACAAACTACTGTTCATATACTTGATCACGAGGAGATATATAACAAGCCTTAGAGAGTATTCCAAAAGACAAATATATGAAGTAGAATCCCAAAATATATAGCCTCTATTTGATTTTGGTATACTATTTCAGGTTCAGTCTAATTTTTAGTGCTAAATTAATTTTTTGGCTGAAATTGAAATTTCACTTGTGTTCCTTTATTTTCTGCAAATTTAATCTGTGTTTTGTGCTGGTTTGGAAGATAGTTGTACTTTTCACTGGGCTATGAAAAGAAAAGATGCACTAGACAGTGTATTAGCACGAGCACTCCATTCAACGAGGATGTATCATAATCAGACCCACCTCCAATTGATTGAATGAGAAATTTCACTATTGATAAATGGGGAAATTTAAATTAGGAGGTCTGCCTCTAGATTTTTTTATTTGTTTTAGTAACAAAATAAGTACCCAAAAAATTTACAGTAGAGTGACGTCTAAGCACAAGTTACGAATTAGTAGTGGTTTGAGAAAAGCAATGACTAAACATGACCATTAGACAACAAACAAATAAAACAAACTATATAATGAAAGTTCATCTTGGGGTAGGCATTGGTATGAGGGCCTTTTCCACCACCTATTACCGGTCTTTGTGGTGTTCTTCCACTTCTTTCCAAATCAGTGGCGAAAGGTGGCGGATCTGCAGGCTGCGCCACCATACAAGACTCTTGGCTGCAGTTTGTTTCATCAAAACTTGAAATCTTTTCAGGCTCAGATTCAGAATCTAAACACTTGAGTCTTGTGGCTTCTTGGACATAGTTGTATAGATTATGAACAAAATAGGGTTCAGTAATTTGTGTCAGCTTCTTGTTTATCTCCTCCATTAACTTTTTCTTTATATTCTGCTTCTGGTTTTCTTCATTATACTGTCTTCTCCAGAGGCTAATTAGTGTTTGGTGTCAACTGAAATCTACTGTGTCAGTTTCAGGTTTGAGTAAAAATGTATTTATCCAAGCTTATCCCTGTTTATGTATTTGGGCTGCCTCATTATTACTTGGCCTGTTGGGCCATTTGTGCAATTTGGCCAGAACTTGTTAAAAACGCGTTTGAATGAAACGCGCATTTTGGCCTCTTGATGGTTGAGGATCTACCCTACACGTGGCTGCATTCTGATCATCGGATTGTGGCTGTTGAGTTGGATGGATATGTGACTTGATCTTGGTACTTATTCTTCCAAATGGTTTTGTTTTTCAGTCTGTCTTGGTTTTCTCCTTTTCTCTGAGTAATAGTTATGGTTTTCTTTTGAAAAATCTGTAATCCATCTTTGTGGTTTCTTCAATCTCCGTTCTTTGTGAGTATTTGATTGTTATGTACAGTCATTTAGAGATTGGGGCTTGTGTGATTACGATTTGTAATAGAAGCTAGAAAGAACTTGAAGAAAATGTTGGTTTCTTCATATATTATGTACTGTTTCCAGGTTTTTCTTAGTAGATCTAGAGTTATATTTCATTGCAGATACTCAACGGGTGATTAAGTCGTAAGACTGAACATCCGGGCCCTTCGAGGCGAAAAATCCTTTGTGTTCTATTTTGTTTAATTTTTTGCAATTTAGTGGTTGTTGCAAACTTCGATCCTTAGAATAACTTGTTTCAGGGCCTAACAGGTGGTATCAGAGCTGTGTTTTGGGAATACATTTTGGCCGGGGTTAGGTTTTGGTGAGTCTGGTGTATATCTGGGGATCTGGTTGAGAGTTTTATATACTGTGTGAGGCAAAATTAGTTTTTCCTCAAAACTCGTTTGAACTTGCTAACAACTTTTTTTAATCGTCTGTTTTCTACTGAGTCTTGGTGGTTTTGAAATCCGACTCACTACTGTATTTTGGTAGTTTGTTGACTCGTACTGAGTCTGGACGAGTTGAGGTAACTCATACCGATTCTTGTTGAGTTTGTGACTCACTGCTAAGTTCCCCGTTGAGTATTGGTGACTTGTTGTTTTTCTTGCACATGTGTTGGAATTCTTGGGACGATTTTTGGTATTCTCTTATTGCTTCCCTTATTCTGAAACATTAAGGTTTCAGACTCTGGTATTTTCTAAAACCCGTCTTTAACTTGCTATACTTCTGTTAAGTTTGGAATTGGTTATTAAGGTAAGTGGTCCTTCATTACTTTCATTTGTCCAAGATCTCCTGCGAGGATCTGGGAATCTGGGAATCTGGGAGAGTAGTGGAACCCAGGGTTACCAATCCTTAAATCTTTTCAAACGATAACATACTTCTTAAATTCTTTTAACATTGATTTGTGAATTGCATGATAAAAAGATATATTTGTTATTATCTGCTTTCAGCTGCTCACTTATCTTGTTCATTTTGTAAAGTGTCTGAATCATTATACTCTGTGTACTGTATAATTGTAATTTTGTGTACATATCTGTCATCATGTCTACTACACATAAATTTGAACTTGAGACATGGAATTGGATTGGAGACTTAAGTCTCTAACACCGAAGATGAGGGCTCTATTACTGCAACAAAGATGTGTTGCAGCCCTGGATGGTCAATGGGCTGCAAAAACTAGTGTCTATTGGAGACAAGAATTGGATGGTACTACATGGAGTTCAATTTTCTTACACTTATCTGATAACGTGATTAGAAAAGTCGGAAAGACTACCTCTGCTCAGGCTCTGTGGACTAAGTTAGAAGCTCATTATCTGACTAAGACCATGCCTAACAAGTGTTATCTCTTAAGGCAATTTTATAACTTTAGGTTTGATCCCTCCTTTGACTTGGAAGATAATCTTGACAGATTCACAAAATTGATTCAGAATCTAGCAAATTGTGATGAGAAGTTTTCTGATGACCAACAAGTTGTTGCTTTACTGAACTCACTTAGTGATAAAAATAAGGACATCAGAAATGCCTTAGAATATAGGGGACAAGATATTACCATTGATATTATAACCTTAGCCCTGAGGAACAAGGGGTAATTGGCACAAAACACCCCTACCTATCGACCTCATTGTGGAAAATGTCATTACCTTCCATTTCTTGACATTTTTACCCTCATTTCAACATTTCTTTGTGACGAACGTCCTTCCATCCACCTCCCATCTCCATCAATTAATTAAAAAAAATGTTGTTTTCTTTAAATCAACAAGAGTAATATCGTCACACCCCATACCCTATTCAACCCCTTCTTCCCGCCTTCAACCTAGTCCATAAGTATTAACGGTAACATGAAATTATTACATAAATAAAGAAAAAATGTCATAAAGAAGAATATTATATTGTATAACTATGACTCCTATCATTTTGGGTTGCTAGAAAGATTTACAAAATATATACAAAGGGATAAATTGGCTACACAGATTCACCAACTATAGCTGCTATCATTTCCAGTTTATGCTTATGCTTATTAAGGGTGTAACAAAGGGATAAATTGAGAAGAACGCGTGTAAATGGTTGTTACTGTACGTATTACGCGTCAATGGTGTATGACCCATTTTGGCTCAGTTGGTGAAGATGAATTGGTCTTTTTCCCTTTTTTAGAATCATATTAACCTGTGATGATATTCACTGCGTAGTAATATTTTTTATATGAACATCCCTACCTTTAAAGTATATTAGCGTAAAATGTCCATACCTTTAAATTATATTGGCGTAAAACATCCATACCTTTAAATTCTATTGTCGGAAAACATCCCTAAATTTCAAAAAAAGTTTGCGCAGAACATCTCTGTTTTCTTCTATGTGCAGCAACTAAAACTCTAATTCTATCACAGCATCTCATCATAATTCATTCACCAATTCAACCACAACATCTCAGACACAATTCATCCACCAATTAACCAAAAAATGTACAAAAAAATCAAATGATCATCAAACAATTATAGCCACCAATTTAGAAAACATATATCCAACAGTTAAAACAAACAGGTTCACATGGGTGCTACATTATATCTAGCAGTTCAAAAGCATCAAAACCAGTTCAACATTCTATCAAACAGTTCAAAAAATCAAAAACGAGTTGCTGTGGTGCTACATTATATCCAAGACTATCCCTGCATCAAATGAACAAAAAGCAGAAGCAAAAAATTTAACAGAACATCGGTGGACAGCTTCATCCTAATTGCGTGCTGAAGGTGGTGCCCCTTTGTAACCTCTCCTATTATGTCATGTTGCACCACAATTTCTACATGTCATTATCAGCCCCGATCTTTTTTCCCTGACCTGTTGTTGTCCCTATAGTTGATTGTAAAGTATTGACATTGCTCTTCGACATTCGAGACTTCTTAGGCTGACTTGAAGAAGCCACCTCATTTGGTTCTTTTCTTCTATTTTTCTTTGGCCTCACAACCCTCTTGGTGTACGTTGGTGGATTGAGAGGGTTCAGACCTGGGGTTGGCCATGAGTCTGGACCTGTGATTGGGGAAATTGATGGTGTTCATGTCCTGATATATGCATCTTTTTTGTAGATGTCATCAATGAACTCCATCACGTTCAGTCCTCTAGATACAATTGAGGAAATCATATAGCTACAAGGAATTCCAGATAATTGCTAACCACGACATGTACAAGTTCTTGCCCTTAAACCACAGCATGCAGCACAGTCCCTGCATTGTGTCGGACTTTAAACTTTTCATTGCCTGCGTATTTTGCTCATTCCGTCCTTGTAAGCTTACTATTTTTGTCCAGAATCTTATGAATTTTTGGTCCTACCACTGCTGACCACCGATCACATGACTCCTTACGGGCTACAATTCTCTTCATCAAATATATCCTTATATCCTCCAGCATGGTTAGAATTGGCTTCCCTCTTGCACTCACAATTGTGCTATTAAACGATTCACATAAATTGTTGAGAAGCATGTCACATTGATTGCCCTCTCTGAATGAGATTTACTCCAATGAGAAGCTAGTTTTTGTTCAAGTCATCCGTAAGTAGCCGGGTCCAAGTCCAACATTCGTTACATGTGTTGAAGCCATTGTGGCACAATAGTGGCTCTGGCCGCATCCTACAAACAATTCTTCAACGCCAAACTCTTGTAACACCCACTAAAATTTTTATAAAGATGTCTAACACACGTCTTATACTCTGAATGCTCAAATAATGGCTCAATTGCATTAGTCAACCCCTTTTGCTTATCGAAAATGAACGTCCAATAATGATTGTTGTGTATATGCAAATCATCCTTTAAGAGCCCTAAAAACTATCTCCAATGATCCCCATTCTCAACTTCAACAACTGCATATGCCACCGAATACATACCATTGTTGGCATCGACACCAACTGCAGTTAACAACTGCCCACCAAGCTTTGTCTTAAAAAAGCATCCATTTACCCCAATTACCCTTCTACATCCCCTAACGAAACCATCTCTCAAAGCACCAAGGCAAATATACAGTTGTCTGAGTTCTCTGGCATACCCCTCAACCAAAGCAGTTGTCCCAATATTTGTCCTTTTCAAATCCTCACAATAATCCCACAATAGTTTGTAATGCTCCACCACACTTCTTCTAATTTTTTCAAGTGCCTTCTCCTTTACTTTGTACACTTGCCAATTTAAGATATCACCCAAACCATCCCGTTTACCTCTCTCCATGAATGCACTAACTGACATATCTTGTTGAGCCCTTTAATCAGATAAATACCTCTCTGCCAAATAGGTTGAGGTCACTCTGAAGTTTTTATACACTATAGGGCAAGCCGGCAAGTATGATCTTTTACGAATGTTTTGATCACCCAACTTGTCTTGCGATGCTCCTTAATAGCATTAAATACCATGGACAATCTCCTTTACATTTGGCTCTCAATCTTTGAGCATCATCCTTTTTGAACTTAATCTCTCTGTTGTTTATAATTGAATGCTCGGTGATTGCAGTCTTTAGAATGACCTTTGCCTCAAATACCAAGCATGCGGAAGGAAAATAAGTGAATGCATATCAGACCTCATTAAACAAAAGTACATAATCAGGATTAAATAAAGAAGTAAATAATATGTTACCTATCCTAAAGACTGGATCCTCCATATCTGTCCCCGCATTAAAATCATCACTGAAAGCTCTCATTCTTGAAGTTATATCATCCTCATCTTCACTGTGAATGCTTCGAAAAGCATCGGAGTCCCCATAATCGGTACCAGAATCTCGAACATGCTGGTCATTTAATTCACCAAATCCGAAGTCAAAATTTACCTTTTCACTCCCAGCTTCAGCAGTACCTACAGGCTCTTGTTCCATCTCATAATCAGATTCCACCAAACCTTCGACTTCATTTTCCCCCCTTAGTTCTTCTTTATCATCTTCAATTACAACTTCGTCATCTTCCACACTCAAATCACCCGTATTTGTATCTTCCTCGTTATGGTATTGTAAGGTTTCTTCGTACTGTAACCACAACTTGTCAGCATGCTCTTCAAAACGTTGATCACCCCAATTACCCTCAAGCTCCATTCCTTCATTTTCTGAAGTTGGAAGTACATAACAGTTTTCAAATGTTTGGTCTTCATCAGCTTGTGAAGACCAAGGATGCAACGGCAATGCATATGATCGAATTTGGGCTGCAACATATATTTTCACTTCTAGATGTCCATCCCTGTCTCGGAGCATTCTCTGAATATCTTCTTCACTTTCCAATTTCGTCAACCCATTCCCTAAATTCAATTTTTTCTTCTTATAGTAAAACTCCAACCCTCTTTCATCACTAGTTCTATGTAAGAATTTACGCAAATTTTCACTTGTGCACCATTTCCCATGAAAGAAGTCCACGAACAGAAAGAATCTCCCTTCATACACCACATTGTTCGGCTTATCAAAATACTGGCCTCCATAATGTACTTCCACAGTGAAATATTGAGCATTACCACTTGCCTGCAATATTGTACACCTTAGGGACACTGAAATGGACATTGAATTCACGCCAAAGTGCACTATGCGCACTGACAGAGACCATACTCACATTCACACAATTGGGGGAAGGGGGGTTTCCACAATGAAATTGTGTGACTTCACAGTGGAATTAGATGATTTCTCATAAAATTCAAGGAATCAATACATATCGTAGTTGGGTCGCTCATCGCCAGGGTTTCTCAAATACGAAAGAAACATGGTGCTCTTCGAATGTCTGCGCACCAAAATATAGTATCAAACCTCCACAAACACTCTCAATAATGACAAAAATAAAAATACAAAACTGAAAACAAAAATACCCAACGATAATTTTTCTTACCTCGCTTGCTAAAGGAACCCTCAGTGCGTTTTCTCCACTCCGTACCTACGAGATGAGATGCGAACATATGAGAGGGAAAATGATGAATGGTTGAAGAGTTGAAGAAAAGGTCGAATTTTTTTAAAAAGATAATCGTAAGAGATTGTTCACGCGGGAGGGGAGACGAAGGGGTTGAATGGGGTAGGACGATATTACCTTGTTGATTTATAAGAAAACAACATTTTTTTAATTAATTGACAGAGAAACCAACGGGAGGTGGCCGGAAGGACATTTGTCGCAAAGAAAGGTTGAAATGAGGGCAAAAATGCCAAGAAATGGAAGGTAAAGACGTTTTCCACAATGAGATCGATGGGTAGGGACGTTTTGTGTCAATTACCCAAGAACAAAGAACTTGAGTTGAACGTTGAGTCAAAAAACTCTAACTATGGGGAAGGGTTGTACATAAAAGAGAAACAGAATCATAATAAGAAACAACCCATATATAATTTCAATCCTCACAAGAAAGGAAAAACTCAGAACTTTAGATTCAAAGAGAAGAACAAAAGTCATGTAAAATGAGAATATAAAAAAGATTGTTTCAATAAAATCTCAGCTATGAAAGATAGAAACAATTCTAATGGTTCTGCAGCTTTGGTCTGCAAGAATAAACCTGATATTCAAGGGGTGGTTCTTATGAGTACCACCAGAAGAGACCTAAAGGAGTGGATCCTTGACTCTGACTGTACTTTTCACATGTGTCCAACCAGAGAATGTTTTTCTGAGTTTGTTGACCTCAATAGAGGACAAATCCACATAGAAAATGACATGAGTTGTCAAATAAAGGGAATTGAAAAGAATAAATTATTGTTGAATAACTACATTCTTGAACTTGACAACACTAGATACGTGCCTGAGCTTAAAAGAAACCTAATTTCCTTGGGACAATTAGATGATAAGTACAATATCATGATTTATAAAGGTCTACTAAGACTAAAACAAGGCAATAAAAATGTAATCTTCTTAAAATAAATGGTATATACAATGTCTCTGCTGAATCTATGGTAAGCCATTGTTTTGCAACCTTAAACCCTAAGTCTAACAAGTCTTTAATTTGTCATAAAAGACTTGGCCATATTTTAGAAAAGGGACTGACTATTTTGAATAATCCTAATTGTTTTGGAAATGACAATATTAAAAAATTGAATTTTTGTGAAAACTATGTATTTGGAAAACAGAGAAGGCTACCTTTCAAAAGTGGAACTCATAAATCCACATCTATTATGGACTATCTACATGCTGACCTATAGGGTCCAGTATCTGTAAATACCCTAAGTGAATTTAGGTTCTATCTACTTATAGTAGATAATTTTTCAAGGAAAATATGGATCTTTCTTCAAAAACAAAAATCTGATACTTTTAAAACTTTCAAACAATACAAACTAATGATTAAAAACCAAACCAACAAAAAAATCAAAGCATTGAGGACTGATAATGGACTTGAGAGTTTTGTAATTTAGAATTTGATTCATTTTGTAAACAACTAGAATCCTAAGACATAGAACTTTAACATACACTCCTTAGCAAAATGGTGTTGCTGAGAGAATGAATAGATACCTATTGGAAAATATAAGGTATATGATGTTCAGTTCTAGTCTTCCTAAGTTTTTCTAGTGTGAAGCCCTAAAAACTACAACTTATCTTAAAAATAGAAGTTCATCCAATGCCAACCGTGGTTTGGAGAAATACCTGATTACAGCAAACTCAAAGTTTTTGGCTACACTGCTTATTCACATTAAAGTGAAAGTAAACTTGAACATATGTCCTGAAAATGTGTTTTTCTGTGCGATGGAGAGGAAGTTAAAGGGTATAGACTGTGGGTCAAATGCCAAAATGGTTATAAAGTGATTGTTAGCAGAAATGTCATTTTTAATGAAAATGACATGCCTTGTAATGAATCATCTGAAACTGCACCTGTTAAAGAAATTGTCCTAGAAAATCAAACTAAACATATTGTTAATCAAGATAATTTGATTGAGGTGGAGTCCACTCAATCTGAGCCAAATCATGAACAAAATGAATTTGAAAATGAAATTGAATTTGTTGATCCCACTTTTACTGATTATCAATTAACTAGGGACGGAGAGAGAGGAGAGATATAAGACCCTCCACCATATTCGATAGTGATGAATTTGTTACCTTATTTTCTGCTCTTGACTCCTTCAATTCTGAACCTACTACTTTTGATGATGCAATTAAATATTTTGACTCAGAATTCTGGAAAGAGGCCATGAATGATGAAATGGACTGTCTTATTAAAAATGGGACTTGGGTTTTGGTTGATAGACCTAAAAATCAAAAGATAATTGATTGCAGGTGGATTTCAAAAATCAAACAAGGAGATTCTAATCCAGATTGTAAAAAGTATAAAGCCAGATTAGTGGCTAAGTGGTTTACTCAAAGAGAATGAGTGGACTACAATGAAATATTCTCTCTAGTGGCTAAGTATACCTCAATCGGAATTCTGTTAGCTCTTACTACTCACTTTAACTGGAAGTTGGATCAACTTGATGTCAAAACAGCTTTTCTGAATGGTGATCTTGATGAGACTATATATATGAATCAACATTTGGGGTTTGAAGTTAAATCCAAAATTGAAAAGGTATGTCTGTTGAAGAAATCACTCTATGGATTGAAACAAACCCCAGGACAATGGTATATCAAATTTAGCCCTTATGTGCAGACATTGGGCTTTGTAAAAAGAAATTATGATTCCTGTTTCTTTTTCAAAGGGTCGATGGACCTGAATCCATTTATTTGCTATTATATGTTGATGATATGTTACTTGCTTGTCATGATAGATCTGAAATTGATTTCATTAAGTCAAAATTGAAATTTGGATTTAAAATGAAAGATTTGGGACAAGCTAAAATGGTTCTTGGAACAGAAATAGAAAGAGATAGGGAAAATTGCATATTGTTGTTAAAACAAGGCTCTTATGTGAAGAAAATACTTGAAAAATCTTCTATGTTTGAGTGTAAACATGTTACTTTGCCCATTGCTAATTATTTTAAATTGACTAGTAAACAATCACCTAAAATAGAAGATGAATTCAAAAGAATAAAAAATGTACCTTATGCAAACACTGTAGGTTCAATAATGTATCTCGTGGAGTGTAGTAGACCTGACCTAGCACATGGAATTAGCATTTAAGTAGGTTTATGGCCAACTCATGTGAAAAACACTAGCTGCCTATGAAATGGATGTTGAGATACCTTAAAGGCTCTTCTGATTTAAGTTTATAATTTAAAATAAGTAATGAAGGGATGAAATTGAAAGGTTACACTGATTCTAATTTTGCCGGTGACTTGGATAAAAGAAGATCCACATCTTCTGACATTTTCACTCTTTGTGATGGTTTCATTAGTTGGAAGTCACAGTTGCAAAAATTAGTTGCCCTGTCCTTAACTGAAACTGAATATATTGTTGTATGTGATACTGTAAAAGAAAGTATGTGGTTAAGAGGTTTGTTAAATGAAATTGGTTTTGTGAATGAATCTATTAGGATTTACACTGATAATCAAAGTGCCATTCGCTTGAGTAAAAATCATGTTTATCATGATAGAACTAACACATAGACATAAAGTTTCATTTTGTAAGAAATATGACAGAACAATGTTTGATTAATCTGGTTAAAATTCCTACAGAATTTAATCTTTCAAATTTGGGGACTAAGGTATTACCTTTTAATAAATTTAGAAATTGCTTGAAGATTCTGATTATCACCAGATGTTGTGATAATTAGAACTTCTAGTATTGTTGTTGAAAATAGTTGAACTAACTTTTTTTTTTTTTTTGCAGGTTTTTATAGCAAATGGAGAAATGGATATATAGATGACTAGATCCATTAGAAAGGCCAAGGAATAGCTTAGCAAGGTGGAGATGGTTAATGTATTTGGACTATCTCACTATGACTTGGTCTGTTGGGTCATTTGTACAATTGGGCCAGAACTTTTTAAAAACGTGTTTGAATGAAACACACCTTTTGGCCTCTTGATGGTTGAGGAACTGCCCTACACGTGGTTGCATTCTGATCCTTGGATTGCGACTGTTGAGTTGGATGGATACGTGACTTGATCTTGCCACTTATTCTTCCAGATGGTTCCATTTTTTAGTCTCTTGATTTTCTCCATTTCTCTGAGTGATAGTTAGGGTTTTCTCTTGAAAAATCTGTAATTAATATTTGCGGTTTCTTCAATCTCTATTCTTTGTGAGTATTTGATTGTTATGTACAGTCATTCGCAGATTGGGGTTTGTATGATTATGGTTTGTAATAGAGGCTAGAAAGAACTCGAGGAAACTGTTGGTTTCTTCGTATATTCCGTACTGTTTCCTAATTTTTTTTAGTGGATTTAAAGTTATATCTCATTGCAGATGCTCAACGGGTGATTAGATAGTAAGAATGAACATTCGGGGCGAAAAATCCTTTGTTTTCGGTTTTGTTTTAATTTTCTGCAATTTGGTGATTGTTGCAAACTTCGATCGTTAGAATAACTTGTTTTGGGGCCTAACAATCCCTAATGTTTGTGCCGACTGAATAGCGACATAGTGGTTAACTGCACATGTCGAGCTAGTTGAAACCTTTAGCTCTTTTATAAACACTTTCCAAACATTTGTTTTTCTATAAAATTGTTTAAAATCGTGTGCTGCACATTTATTGGTAGAATTGAGTATTTGATATCGTCATTATTTGTAATGAACGAAACTAAATGCTTAAATAATATTATATAAACAGTTGATCGAAACGTAGAATTAAATTGTAAGTGAAAAAAAATGTGTGGGATATTACTAAGTTATAGTTTCCAAAGTGAAAATTACAATTATTTAATGACAATACCTTCATATTAGATGATGTACTAATTTTGTATTTCATCGAATTGGTTCAATTATGCCAATAATAACTACATATTCCTCCTTAACATGCTTTAAAATTAAGAATAACATTTTATTGTATAGAAGTTCCTTTCTTTCGACGTTACCACTTAAAAAAAAACAAAAGTAACTATCTTTGATATCTTCTAAATTTTGGGAAATCGTAAGGCTAAATATATTTGAAAAAATGGAATATGGTCAAGTTTAGATAATTTCCACAAGAAATCAAATAGGGGACTCTAAAACAAAGGCTATTATTACTAGCTTGGTGTTCAAAGTAATAAAGTTAGTAGGCGTGAGTAAGCGAGAAATTATTAAAGAGATAAGATAAGAACATTTGGTCATCATTTACGGATGGTTAATAAGTACTCCCTTGAAAATTTGCTTAAACATTGAATAACCCATTAAAGAAAGAATTACTCGACAATAAAAGTATAAGGATTTTTCAATTTGTATCCATCCGTTTCCACTCCTCTTACACAAGGGGAGGGATCCATGCCCAAATAAAGGACATGTTTGACAATAATTAAAATTCAATTAAAATTGAAAATATGGTCGTTATTGAGTCCCACTCGTTTAATAAAAGTCAACAATAACGGCTAGTTTTTCAATTTTAATCCGATTTTAATCTCTACCAAACAGGTTAAAAATAATCTGCTCCCCTATTGTGAGGGGGACAGTGAGCCCGTGTACACGTAGCAAGGCTCATAGTATAAATAGTGTCGTTTCATATAAGATCCACGTGTCTAATAATTTTTTCTTATTCTTTAAGGGGGAAATTCTTTCTTGCTGGATGACTAGGGCCATTAAAAAAAGGAAAAAAATGGCTCTTACATGATAGTCGAACACGACTAATCCAAAGTCTTTCTAGATGGATTGACTCATCTTTCTCGAGCTTAAATTGAACCAAATTATAGTTAAACGGTTACATAATTGATGGTTTACTTTATCCTCGTAAAAATAATAATTTTTTAGGTGAGAAATAGATTATTTATTTATTTATTTATTTTTTTGGTGTGGGGGTGGGATGGGTGGGGGGTTTGAATTCAAAGCAAAGGCGAATTATTATTAACTTTGAAAATTTGAATAGCAGTCAACAAACTATTGTTCTCAAAAGAAATATCATGAGCGTGGATCTACACGTGAATGTAATCCATTGATATTGATATGACTTTTTGTATTTGCGATCATTACGTTTAATATAGCATCCTGTAATTAATTGCATTGTCAAAATAAAGTAATTGATACCAACAATTGATATATACGTTTGTCGATGAATTAGTTATTAAGTAGTCAAGAAAGTAGTCTCGATCTCACTTTACGTACTTTGAACATTTTTATTTGCATATTCTTTGCATAGTTTCTCGTGCAAGTATATATTTTTCTTTCTTTGAAAAGTTGCTGGATGAAACTTAATTAAATCAATTGAATTCGTCCTTGTTTATGTGTTAATAAACTTAAGATCTAGTACTCTTAACTTGACTCTTTAAATTTTCATCTAGTATCAAATGTTTTCGAGTACACTGCGACTTAAATAGGTCGAATCGACCCTTCAACTTAAGCCGTGAGGTTATAAATTTGTTACGTGTTATTTCCTCGAAATTGGCCCAAGTTATTTATGGGTTGTTCTCTTTCTGTTCCAGTTTTGTGTTTTGAGTGTCCATTTTGATATTATTGAAAATGTGTTCTGTTTGGCATTTTGAAAAATTGTTTTCAAAAATAAAATAAAAATGAAAAACCCGTTTACTTTCCCCTCCCCAGGCTTCCCTCTCTCTTGTCTCTCCATCTCAACAATGGCAGCTTTCAAGCACCTCCTCTCAAACCTAACATCACTGCTTCTCCAAAACGCCGCCGCAACACCTTTCTTCCCTCCATCTCCACCGCCTCTTCTCTGCAAAACCCGACCCAAATGCCAATCCTAACTTCCGTAAACCCCTCCCCATCCCATCCGTTTCCTACCCAACTAGAACCCAACCCCCTCCATCCCAAGAAACCTAGTCCCAATCCTAACTCGAATCTCCACTTGAACAAATCCCACCTCAAGATGACCAGGGTACCGGACGTGGACCTAAGATGAAATGTGGTACATCAAGGATGCCCCAGTAATTTCCCCGATTTTGTATCCATCCAAGGTTGTCCCTCTGCCTGAGGATCGTGTGAAAGAAGAGGAAGAGGGTAGTAAAAATGAGAGTGACGAATTGGAGAGGGAGAGTAGGAGGATTGATGACGAGAGGTAGAATGCCATAATGACGATGAGAAGAGTATTGGGTGAGTAATGTGAGGACGATAATGTTGCGTTCCCGACCTTGATTAAGGGTAATGGTGTTGCTGGTGGTGGTTGTTGTAGCTGTAGCGACGGCGATTTTCATGCAGCGGTACAGTGGTGGGTCGCGATGGTGCAATGGTGGTTGGGTCGCGATGGTGTTGGCGGTGATTGATTTTGGGTTTTCTTTGTAAATTTTTAATCACATATTTCATGAAATTCATAACTTTTCAATCAAATATTTTATTATTATTTTTTTTTTATCAAAATCTATTAAAAAAATGATTTTAATCCCTACTGAACTGGAATATAGTACAATAAACAAGATTACGTCCCTATTGGGTAGCCATTAAAATCAAAATTTTAGATTTTTTTATAAAAAATATTAACGAAATATGTGATTAAAAGATGATGATTCTATATAATTAAAATTAATTATTAGTCTTAATTTAAATTAAATTCTAAGTTATATCTTATTCAAATTAAAAAGTTAAAAACAAAAAAGAGAGGCAATACTAGTAATTATAGTGAAAACGGGAATATTTGACTAGGATATGGTGAGTGGCCACTTGATCCTCTAACGGGATTATGCCTCTCCTGTCCCGTCACTAACCGCCTCACAGATTTGCGTATCAGATTGTATATTTTTGTCCATTTCTCTCGCCTGATAACAAAATTTACAATAAAAACAAGACAATTTATTCTACTCTTCACTTTTTGATATTAACTTTCGCAAGTCCCGGCCGGGTGTTCCGTTCAAATTTTCATTTATAGCCTGTTTCGTAAAGATTAAAATTGGATTAAAATTAAAAAACTAGCCGTTATTGTCAGGGGCGGACGCAGACGAAAAAAGTTAGGGGGGCACAATCGAACTTACAAAAAAGTTGTGAGAAATTTTATACTTGAAAATTTACGTCCAAAAAAATCATATTTTATGTAATTTT
>CAIGRO010037105.1:0-10525 GCA_903798355.1 Fraxinus baroniana | reverse complement strand
ATTTCGTCGGATACGGATCGGATTCGGATCAAAATCCGATCCATTGACAGCCCTAACTATCATAATACATAGATAACTCTTATCTAGTTCAAAAAGTCTATTTCATTCACATTGTAACTCTTATTTTAGACCCTATAAATACTGATTTTGATTCTCAATAATATACACAAGTCTATTGACTTTTCTTCTCTGTTCTCTGTTCTCTCTTTTACAACACATTATCAGCACGAAAACCTAATTCTTCAAAGTTTAAAAAAGTTTTAAACGTTAGAATTTTTTCCTTCTCCTTTTTCATCTCCACTAGACATGCTTTATTATTTTTTTTTTCCATTTTTTAAAAGTTTTTTATTTGACTTTAGCTTATTAATTTTTTTATTTTTAAAACAACCTTTCGTCTTTAATTTCAAGTTTTAAAAAAAATTATTTGTACAAATGTTAAAAATGATTTTATCTAAATAGGTAAATAGAGTTTAAGCTATGGTGCTATTTACATTATATAATTATGATTTTGAGACTCGTTATTTTGTTACAAACTCTAAAAGTATGTATGAAGTTCCTATAAATCTATTTAGTAAAACTTGTCTATTTGAAAATTGAAACTTTAAAAATAGGGTAATTATATTACCACAATAAAATTTGCTTGTTACACTACAATTTTAATTAATTTATTTATTAAATGACCCTAAGTAGAATTACTTAATTACCCATAATTTTATATAAATTATTAACATACACATTCATTCAGAAATCGAATAAAGTTTAGAGACTACAGTCTACAGATGTTCAAAAGCTTTATCAGGTTTTGATTCTTCTCCGATGTTAGAGATTTTCGATCGAAACCAGCTTCGCAATCGCGTGCCGAATTCTCAACATGAATCGCTAGTTTATCCAATCCATCGAAAGTTTCATTATCCAAATCACTAATTGCTTCAAAAAGTGCCTGAAGAACTTCCTTATAATCTCCCTGGTATTTCTTCATAGCCTCCATTGTTTGGCATTCAAGAGGCCAACATTAATTTACTGCTGTATATTTTTTGGAAATTACGTGAATAAATTTATCCTTTTATACCCTAAAAATGAAGAAATCAAATTATCATGCATATAAACGATCTTTTTTGATAATGCAAAATGAGAACGTAATTAATAATAAGTTGAAACTTCTGAAAAGAATTGGGGAAAAAAAATCTGGCAATTCCATTTCAGTAAAAATTATGGAGTGGGAAATTACCTAAATTAATGGGTTGAAAAAAGATGAGAAAAATTGAGGAGTAATACTGTTTTTTTTTTCTTTAGTTTTATTGGATGAAGACTATAATTGTAAATTTATTGTGGTGTATTTATTAAATACATGTTTTAATCATGGTGTAATTAAAATGTTGTGTGGTAAGTAAAATTTATTGTCGTAATATAATTACCCTAAAAAATATTATGCTTTTTTGCATTTCGAGAATTTGAAAATTATATAATTGACTAATAATAGAAATTATTAAGTAAATATAATATTTAAAAAAAAAAACGATCTTTACGACTAAAACTTGCCTAGACTCGTTTAAACTCGCAAAGCTTGAAATTTCGCCTTCATGCCTAACTACGCTTTACGCTTTTTAGAACACTGTATAATATAGACACATGCATCTTGTAAATTTGTGGAGTAAAAGGATAAACCAGGCGTGGACGTAATTGAAGTGAAATTTATTTATAGGGTTAATTCTGTAAATTGAAGTACAATGAAGGAAAATATATTCACAACAATTTTTTGAACAATCAGCATTATAATTGCATTTAAGGTTCATGGGATTAAATATTTGACTCTCATTTTAAATTATGTTAACATATTTTTGGACAAAAATCATTGTTAAGGATAAATTTTTTTGATAAATAAAATTTAAAAATAAGAATGTGAGGTAGAAAATGTAAAGAATATAGACTCCGTTTGTTTTGGATTAAAATCAGATTTTAATCTAACTCAAAATCAAACAAGTTTTTCATGAGTGCCACAACTTTTCATCAACACATTTCAAAATTTTTTATCACAATTTATTAAAAATCTAATTTTAATCCCGATCAAACCTCACGTATGAGTCCGATGATAAAGGTTAATGATTTTTAATATAATTAAAATATGGTGTAACTATAAGAAAATTGTTCTAAATATTACTAACCAAAATCCTCGTGAGCTTAAAATTTCATTTTTCTCCTTTCTCCTGTCTACAAATAACTGCCACTGCCAAAGAACAGAGATTCTCAAAATTTAAACTCTAGGGTTTAGAAATTGTTCCAGCAGAAAAGCTTCAATGAGCGACTCAAGAGAAGATTCTCCTGACTGGTTACGCTCTTTCCAGGTGCTTTTAATCGTATTTATCTCATATTTAATCAGATTTTAGTTAATTAGGTTTTAAAATATGCTATGGGAGTTTGTGATTTCATTTTCACTTTTATTTTATCAATTAACGCAATGTCATTTGCAAGAGCTTAATTTTTAGTTAATTAGAGTCAACCGTAGCGTTAATTGAGATATGCAAAGCCCGGTAGTAGATTAATAATTTATTGTATTTTCTTTGCAATTTCATATATTTTGACGGTGCTTAAAAAACTATTGAGTGAAGTTTCTAAAGTATATTGAGTTTAGTTCGACTGGATTGATGAAACTTTTGCGTGGGAGATGATTATTGGAATTTGATTTGTTGAATAGGCACCGGCAGGGTCAGCTATTGCATTGTCATCCGGGTCAGAATCACCCCTATCTGACAGTCCACAAAGAAACGAGGAGGATGAGATCGTTCTCAGTAAATTGTTTAAGAAAGAAGCTGGGCAGGTTCCACAGATTAAAGATAATGACGAAGAATACCAGATTAGTGAGCCTGTCAAAGTAAAGTCTCCAAACAAAAACGAGAAAACAAAGCTGACACCAGGAAAGAAGAGAAGAAGAAAAGATGACACTGAGATACAAGGTGGTTCTTTTGTATTTTTGAAGGATCTATGCATTCATCTATAGGAAATTAATGACAAAGAATTGATTTAGTAGATTACTTGATTGTCTAAAGTTAAGAAAGAATTAAATGAAACTAATTTCTTTTATGATTATGCAGGAAAAGCATCTAAGAGGAAAACATACGAAAAGCCTGTCCACCCTCAGGTAAGAAGCTTCTCTTGTACTCCCTTTTTTTATTAAACTTGCTACATCACTAGGTAAATATATACTTTGAAGATCGAGCCCATTTCAAGTCTCATCCTCATTTGCACATCTGAAATCTTCAGGTTTATCCATATACCTTATAGGATCATTATCCGTGGAACTTGTGAGTGTATTATTTGTATTTTTCCCTCTTATCATGTCTAAATGAATGTCAAAAGGGGTATATTTGCTCATGGAAAGCCTTAATTGGTGAAGATACGAGGAATCATTTTGTTTACTGGCTATATTATAGATAAAAACTTCATAGACTTTTTAAGGAGATCTTGTTTTCCGGGTTCTTTTCTGAGGTATGGGGATGGTAAATATATTGCCGAGGTCACAACTTGAGAGGCAGATGCAGAAGATGGTTCACTGAATTCAATTTAGAAGAATATAAGTTTGAAGTTCGTATGCCAAAGATTACTCTTCCAAAGAAATCAAATAAGTTTCTCTCTTTCCTTCTTCCTTCCTTGTGGTTTATAAGCCACTGGTTCTTATGGCATTATATTCATTTTGAAGTGTGTATTGATCATTCTCTGGTTACAAATGACAGCCATGAAACATTAGAACAAGGGCTATTCCCTTATAATCTTGCTCAATAGCTTAACAAAACTGGTCATAACACTTAGTTTGTGTTGGGATTTGTGTTTCCAAAAATGACACTGTTTAGCAGTGGAACTTTAATGAGTCTTTTACAATGCTGTTTATTTAGATCATCTTTCACCTCCAGAAAGGAGGTGCTAATTGCAATGAAAAGAATTGAGGCTTGAAGAGATAGCCACTCTCCTTGGAAAATGTGTATGACACACGGATTTAACATGTAATACATACTTGCAGAACTCCCAGGCTCTATGTTTTAGCCACCTGTCATGGTGATTCCTTGATGTTTTAAGAATCCTGAATTATTGATCCAAAATGTTGTGATTTGATTTCTGATTATTACGATATCAGAACTTTGTCTACTAGTAATCCACATCAATTTCAGAAGGTTACTGATTGTAACAGAGGAACTATTTACTTTGTTGTCTGCTCTAATGCCCATTGCGAATGTGCGTTTTGAATCAGGAACAAAAGCATTCCATTTTGACATTGTCCTCGGATTCAGAGTCTTCTCAAGATACGAGCCCCATTAGAACGGGAGATAGACAAATGTCTGCCCATGATGAGGGCCCATGTACAGACAACAAAATAGATCATGATGATATTGTACTTGATAATGTTGGAAAATCTCCAATTAATGATGCCTCCAAGGTAAAACCTCCAAGAAAACAGTTGAGAAAAGAGGATGCCAAACCCTTGAAGAAGAAAACCGCAAATGGGGATATAGGTGGAGGTAACGTTTTTGGATCTTGTTGTTTCCACAAGGATTCTGAATCTCTATTGGAACATTTATATGCATCTCGTTAGACTTGATAAAATTAATTTTTCCATCTTAAAACCATATTTTTTCTTTTATAATCCAGACAATTGTGGCGATGTGGATGTTGTGAAGGAAGATATCTCCGAGAAGCATCCTGAACCTCAGGTGAGAAGCTTTAGTTGCTAATCAAAGCTTCCATATACTCTGGTATATAAAATGCTTCTGATATACAGATGCAGGTCTCCTCTTCAAGGTTGCCTTTGGTGCTTTCAGAGAAAGTACAACGTTCAAAGGTAAACCTATCATGCCTAGATATCATATTCATCAGATAACTCTTTTATTGTTGTATTTTTCCTCCTTTTCTGAAGTCACAGAATTAGTGCTGGCCTCATATGAATCACTTGTAAAACCTTACATTGACTCCCTCTCTATTATTAGTGAGGACTTAAAAAGACATTGTCCTTTGGTGAGGTTGTAATATGAAGGGAGTCCAACCTCTTTGCCTTACCATTGTTTAAGTGGAGCTGAACCTAATGATTACTTCTCATTTTGCATATGAAATACATCTGAACCGGTCTTTCTTTTGAGCCAAATCAAGTGTGTTGCACTAAATTATGATAGAAATAATGTCTGTTATTGTTAATTTTTCATATTTTTGCTATTTGTCAAGGAGCCTTCTTCATTATCTTTTCCTGTATATGTCGTTATTCAAGGCAATGAGGGACTAATAGAACGACACTTTGTAGTCACTTCCGGACTTTCTTCTTTTGTTCTGCAGGCACTTATTGAGTGTGAAGGTGACTCCATAGATTTGAGTGGGGATGTGGGTGCTGTTGGACGGATAGTTATTCCAGATGCTCCTTCAACAGACCATGAAATGTTATTGGATTTGAAAGGCATGCAGGACTCCCAGTTTTATGCTTATTTGTCGTGTTGTTCTCTTTGAGCAGCAATCTTAATACTGTGAAACCAATCTCATAATCAGAAAAATAGCCAACTTCTAGGGTAGTAAATGAACAGGCTTTTGTGATTGAAGTAACTGGTTACTAAAAATATTTCCAGCATTAACATTTAGTCAACATTAAGGGATGGACAATACATATTTTTATATTTTTGTATTCTTCTATTTCCAAAAGCACAGAAGAGAGTCGGGTAGAATCGGGTATTTACTCTGAAACGTCTGTACTTGGATACTTTATCACGTAATATGTTATGCAGGCTTCACTTCCTGTTTATCTGATTTTGTCAAACTGATTTATGTTTCAGGAACCATATACAAAACAAGTATAGTTCCATCAAGGACATTCTGTGTGGTATTTCATGACACCCTCCCACTCTCTCTCTCTCTCTCTCTCTCTCTCTCTCTCTCTCTCTCTCTCTCTCTCTTGCATTACTCACTGGTTTATGTAATTTTGTTATTGTTCAGGTAAGCTTTGGCCAATCAGAAGCAAAGGTTTGTCCATTTATTGTACTTTTGGTTGTCGTTTCCACTCATCTTATTTTTCTCCTTTATGCCCATACCCCCCATCTACCCTGAAACTCATCTCCCACCAGCACAAGAAGTAATATTATGTTTGTTTTAATACTCATTTCCTTGTCCAGGATGCCCAAAATGAGAAGGAAAATGTCGACGGGCAATAATTAGTATGGTTAATTGACTTGTGCTTTTTATGAATTGTGACCAGATAGAGGCTATCATGAATGACTTTATTCAGTTGAAACCACAATCTAATGTTTATGAGGCTGAAACCATGGTTGAAGGTAAAATTTTCATTTCGTGTTCTGGTTATAGCATATGTATTCGAACTCTGATTTTTATATTTCATTTTATTATTGAAAAGAGGTACATGCTTTTCTTTGAGTGAGTTTCTTCTGCATGAGTAGGGACACTAGATGGATTTTCATTTGATTCAGAAGATGAGGCAGACAATCTTTCCAAAGCTACTGCTCATGCGGATCAACATGATGTTGCTGAGGAACAACCAAGAGGAAGAGCCAAAAGAAAAACCGAGAAAACATCAGTATGCAGTGTTTTTGTTATTCAACTATCATGAAGCTTCTATTGCAATTAAATATGTCATCTAACTGATGGAAGTTTGGGTTCAGGGGGCAGCACCAAAAAAGGGTAAAGCTGCAGGAGGAAAGCCACCTAAGAAAGTAAAAAGGAAACCTCAAGTTTCAAAGAAAAGCAAAGCGAAGAAATGAGAGACGATTGTCTACCAAAATATTTTCTTGTACTTCGGAGTCCTTTTCTTATTTTCTTCTTTCTCCTATAGCATATGCACTTATCACAAATTTATGAAGATAGCAACAATTCTGACTGTCAACAGGTTAGATCAGTAGAGCCTATACTATTTGCATTTCCTGTAAAATTTAACTTTAGTGAAACAGAGATCATAAGTGTTTCTGACTCCCTTTATCTTGAAATAAATTATAAATCCTAATAGCATCTCTTCATTTCATTTCTTTGAAGTTTTGTCCAGTGGTTGATGACAAATTACACAAAGCTTGTGTACCTTCTGTTTTCTTTTCTTTTCTTTCAGTAAGCAGTTGCGGGAAATTAATTCGCTTGGCCAGTGCTTTATATCTCAAATTTTTATGGTGATGCTTTCATATCACGTGGAATTGTAGTGGTCAACGATGACAGCTTAACGTTTATTGCAAGGACTAAATTGTTAAATAATTCAAACACATCAAGCCATGCATCATTTCAGGTCCCACAGTTAAGCTTATATTCTTTATACAGAATTAATGTGTCTGGCACTTGGGAATCTGATCGATTTTCTGCTAGTTCTTGATACCGGATCATCACACTTCGTCCTGCTGCTGCTCTTGATCCCTTGAGTTCCCCTGGTTTAATGCATAACTATTTCTTACTTTGTTTTACAAGAACACAGATTGTTGATGTATCTGTCATGTTTAGAAATATGTAGTGAGGATGAGAAGAAATAGTGAGATTGGGAAAGGTTGGAATAGCTGAAGATGAAACTGTCCCTGCAGTTTTTCTACTGCGGTTAAAGCTGTAGGCGCACCATTTGTTCCCTTCATCCTGCATTACATACATTGGAGCAAATGTGAATCTATTATTTGTTGTATCATTGATTTTATATCTGCAAGGAAGAAGAGAAAAAGATAGAAACTAGCAATGTTTACCCGTTGGGACAAGAAATGATGGCATATTCATAGGCTTCGCATTTGAAAGTGCTGGTTCCATCAAAGCTATAAGCTGTTGGACATGCTCTTTTAAAATGGTTGAATTGAAGGATGGCCGGCAAGTTGATGGAGGGGCGAATTCTATAGCCCGAATACCTTGTACGATCACTTGCACCGAAACACGCCCTCTTTTAATTTCCAACCCTCATCGCTACAATCACCTGAAGTTCTTTGTACATTGGTTATAAAGTGTTGGAAAATCAGAAAGATATTTAATAGTAATTACAAAGATTGAATTGCTATAATTAGGGAGTAATTAGTCAATGATTATAAATTAGGGCATATCTTTATTGGGTATACTAATTAGTTATTCTTTTCCTAGTTTAAATTTCTAGTGTTTGATTCGCTTTATTTCTCATAGAAAATGGTAATCAAATTTCCTACTTTCTGGATATTTGATTAAGTAGGAAATTTGATTGGCGTTAGTTCATGAAAAATATATTTCAAAATTTGATCATGACCATGTTTACCTCGGGAAAACAATTTTTTTAGGTAGATTTTTATTTTCTAAGCATTTTTCACTTCCCAAAAAACTCAAATTTATGGAAAAGTACAACATTTCTAAGTTAAAAATTATGTCAATCAAACCCATTTAATTGATCATTTTTATGCAAATAAGTTCTACACAATTCTTTCAATTTTAATGGTATCGAACCCAGTGTTTTCATGCCGACTCCTTTCCTGTTCTTCACTGTTTTGTTTCTTTATTCTATTTCCCGGATTCTATCTCAACTGTAGCACCATGTCTGATGTTTCAATTGAGTTAGACGTTGTTCCACCATCCTCTGCTGTAAACCCGTCATTTTATTCAAATTACTACTAGCTGCTTGAATGGTGATAATTTTTAACGATGGTCTCAATCGGTTCGCATGTACATTCGGGGGGAGTGGGAAGATGGGCTATTTGACTGGAGAAAAAAATAACCTCTACAGAAGATGATCCGGCCCATGGGAGTTGGGATGCTGGAAATTTCATAGTCATGACATGGCTTGTGAATTCCATTGAAGAGGATATTACCTATAACTATGTGTTATTCAACAACACGAGCTTTAAGAGTATGTGACCCAGATGTTATTCGAATTTGGGTAATCAATCTCAATTTTTCGAGTTGACTGTCAAACTTAGTGAGATTCATTAAAGAGAAGATAGCGTTACCGAGTATTTCAACTCTTTGAAACGGTCGTGGCAAGATCTGTAGGAAAAATACTTTATCGTCATAATGATCGTTCATGTTGGATCATCAAGAATATGTAAACCGAAGCGGAAGCGTACTTGAATCAGACATGATTATTGCAATGAACAAGTCATGTGGTTTTAGTCTTCCAGATCAACACATGGTTCTTTATTTCTCTTTGATGATGAGAGTCAGAACAGAATAAATAATTCACGTGTGATCCAAGGACCATAACTGTATATATATACTAACGGCCCGTTAACCTAATTCGGCTTATCATGAAATTATGAGCATGTATGGTCTCTACAGATAAAGGCACATACTTTTATTAGATGTTTCAAAGCACAAAATACCGAAACCTTATTAGATCACTTTAAACGGGTTTAACCAAAATTGATAGCCTTTAATTTAATACACAATATTTTACATATAAACCCACATGTTCGATTAAAATCCTTATAATCTCTCACTTGGGCTATATGTGCTACCTTATATTTTTGCATTAAACATAATTTTATGAGTTCTCAGAATTTCGCTATCATTACCGAATGCATGTCCAAACTATCCGGTCCATCAATCATATCAACATAGAATCAAAGTAGCTTTCAGTACTTCTATCGTAACTAAACTCATCAATGGTCACGTATATTGACATAACTGAATGACATGGATCAAGAATGAATGTGTAGCATGAAAATTATATTTGATGTGATCTTAACATACCTATTTCAAACTAGTACCTTAATACCTTAGTGAGATCATTTTTAAATGAATACAAAGATAATAAACCAAAAACTTTATAACTGAAGATAACTTTAATCATAAACCATATACAAAATGATAGTACATGTGTCGAATATGAAAAGCACAGAAATACAAACTCCTACTGGAACTAGATATCCTCAATAGACATTAAACCTATATGAGCAGTGTGCTCACGAAAGACCTTAGGTATCAAAGTAAGCGGATCCGCAACCATGTAGTTTGTCCTAATATACTCTATTGACACATGTCCACTCTGAATTCTTTCTTTAATAGTCAGGAACTTGATCTCTATATATTTTGATTTCGTTGAGCTCTTGTTGTTATTGGAATATATCACTGCTGATTTATTGTATCAATATAAGTTGAGTGGTCTTTCTATGCTGTCCATAATGCACAGCCCATTGATAAAATTTCGTAGCCATATTCCATGATTTGATACCTCATAACACGCTACAAACTCTCCTGCCATGGTGGAAGTAGCTACAAGCATCCACTTAGCACTTTTTTAGGAAATAATACCTCCAACAATAAGGTAGATATAGCCTAAAGTGGATCTCCTACTATATTGGCATTCTGCGAAATCGAAATCCGAATAACTAATGATATCCAACTGACCAAATCTCATGTATGTGAGCATGTAGTATTTTGTTCTTTGTATATACCGCATGACCCGTTTGGTTACTTAAATATTTTTCCCTAGCATTCTAACAATTTACGCTATATCCGGACGCGTACAAACCTGAGCATATACCAGACTTCCTATAGCTGAAGAATAAGGAATCTTCTGCATTTCTTTAATTCCCAAGTTATTTATGGGGCATTGACTTAAACTGAACTT
>CAIGRO010037097.1:0-16704 GCA_903798355.1 Fraxinus baroniana | reverse complement strand
TATTATCTTTTTAAAATGTATTCTGAAATAGTAGATTGATGGAGTATATGTGGTTGAAAAAGAAGGAAAAAACTATTGATGTGATAGAAAATATTATTTTATTGAAGAGTGTGTGGTTGAAAATGAGTAAAAGAATGAAAATGAAAATTTTAATGTGTACCAAATATGGGCTTAATTTAATTTTAATAATGAAACACGCAATAAATTTGTATTTTTCAAAGGATGAAAATAGTTTAAAATTCTACGAAAATATGTTAAAATTAAATTTAACTACTGTGTAATTGAGTAATCATTTCTCGTGAGATCGACAATCCGGACTCTTTTGTCCGCTTTATTACTTTTATGTGATCTGTGTACTTGCGATACACATTTTTTTATTGAACGACAGATCCACGTCGTTTTTATAAGTTTAGTGGTCAAAATTTGACAACCTCAAAGTTCAGTGAACAATCGAAGACGTTTTTCAAATTTTAGTGAGCAATCTATAACGTGTTTCAAAATTTAGTAAACAGAGACGTAGCAATTTATTAAAGTATGACGGGCGCCACATGTGTATTTCATTAGCCATATCACTAATTTCATTAAAGATTTGAAACGGATGTTATGCTAGTGAATAACGGATATCGTTGAGATAAATTTAGTGATTAAAACTTCACGTGTTAAATCTGAAAGAGGAATCGAAAACACATACACGAGTTCAGTGACCATTGACGCAATGGACTCCAAATTTTACCCCTTAAAATAAGATGAGTAATATTATTCATCTTCAATGGGGTTATAAACACAGTCTATGTAGCTCTAAATGATAGGTTAAATGACTTATTTAATTTCGCATATCATTTAACGTCGCGTAAACTGCATTTGTGATGAACAACATTACTCAAAATAAATACGTACGACTCCAGCGATATTTTGGAGAACGATATTCGTTTTGAACTTCAATAAAACTTGAACCAATTTTACTCCCTCTCTCCCAGACGCCCATGGCCGGACCCATTAAGGCCCAGTGGGGGCCCCACTGGGCCAAAAAAAGTTGCCTTAAAAAAAAGGGCCCACCCAACCCAAGCCGGCAAGCCCTTCTTTTAAAGTATTGAAAGAAGCCCACTCCCCACCCTCCCCCTACCCTTTTCCCCCAATTCCCAAATTCCAAATCCCTTTCATATCTCTCCCAATTCTCTCGACCGAAGACCGGCGACTGGTGTTTTCCCCAATTCTTCCCGGCGGGCATTTGCAATACAAGTGAAGGAAATTCTCCCCGACTGGTAATCAAGCCTTTGGCGACCTTCGGCTGCTCAATTCTCCCCACTCCCCTGCATCACGATTCACGAGCTGACGAGAGTTCGAGACACGAGGTATAATTCAGTGCAAGTTTGTAGGTCGAATTGAGCTTTCTGATTTCTGTGAAATCTCGTGAGTTGACTTTGATCCCAAGAGTATTTCTTGTGATTCATAAGTTCCCTTGTTATTAATGCTTGAAGTCACTAGAGCTAGCTATTATGAATATATGAACTAAGAACTTTTATAATGCTAATATTCTTTTAAAGGATTTAGCTGGTGTCTGGTGATGTAGGATTGCCTATTATAGGGTTACATACACTTGGTAGCTGAATTTTTGGAGACTATGGATGTTTCCAGTGAAGCACGTTACAAACCAACACCTGAGTTCGAGGAGGATAAAAAAGATGCACTTGTCAAACTCAATTTAACCGACTCAACGGAGCTATGGCTCATTCAGTGGCCCATTAATCAAGTAAATTTTTATTTATTTACATCGTGTTCATTATCTACTCATATCAAATTGTAATTTTTTTTCAATTTAACTTGTTTCAAAATGAAATAATCAACATCTCTGGTGGAAGATTGTGTTTATCTCGAACATGAACATGGATATTTTATATGGATAAAAAATATTAACCAGTGCTACTGTTTTATTTCTTGCCAAAGTAATAGTTGAACCCACAAAATTTAACACAGTTGAATATCAAAAACTAAGGTCCAGTTTCTAAAAATTTTCTGTCATGGTCTTCTATGTACAGTTCTATCACATTGACTTCTGAAAGCAAACATGTTAAGAGTTTTCCCTCTATGTTTTCCTTTTCTATTTTCATCCTATAATGGTCGAAAAATTGAATTTCTGTGTACTTGACATTCTTTCCATCAAAACTCTTCTTGCTTCTTGAAACAACTATACTGAACAAATGATTTTGTTTTTAAGTGACTTTGTAATTGTTTGTTTTCAAGAGTCCTGGCTTAATTACATTGTCCTGCTATGTAATGCAGGCTCCTGATTTTGACGGGCAAGAACTGACATTGAAGCTTCACCGTGATGGACATTTGGGCAGTTTTGATGGTTCTTCTGGTAATTTGGATTAAGCGCTTCCATATTTGCCTATGTGCAATATATTCTAGCTATTTCTTCACTGTTTTAGCATTGTTTTGTGGTGACAGGAAAATCGTATGAAGTGGTTAGTTTCAAATCCCAGGATCCTGAGGCAACGGTTTTCTTATCTTCCGCATCAGAGTCAAAAATTGGTACTCATTTTTGAGTTTTCTTGTCTTGTTTTATGTAGCTTTCTTGGATTGTTGCTTTTATTAATGTGATTAATTATAGAAATAATGAGTGTTGTCATGTTTGCTATTAGTATATTAGCATTTTGGGTATGCAATTACTAGTTGGACATTACTTGCACGGTACAAGTTCTTTTCATATACAAACGCGAGGTAACATGATCAAGTTGTTATGGATTTGATAAAATAAATTAAGATGTAGAAGTTAACAAATAATAATAATAATTGATATATTTCATAAATTTGAAGTTTTACTGCCTTTATCAACCTTCTACATTTCTTTCATATCCTTATCTATCATTGTAATATGAACATGAGATAGGGCAGCTGATGCCCAGTTGTTTGCAAATACCCGAGAGTTATTCTCTGCGTTGTGTGGACAATTTTAAAAAAAAAAAACGTTAGAATCTGTAGCCAACATGAAGTTAGTAGTTTGATTTTAAGAACTAGTTGTTTTCATGTTGTAAACTAGTTGACTTGATTTATCCATTTAGTTATCTTTTCTTGTTGGAACCATTACTGACCAACATGGTTATGACATGCTAAAATAGAAGTTGCAACTGTCATATAACCTAGCACATGGATGGCCGTAACATACACGAACTGTGATTCAAATGACGTTTGCAAAGTGTTAATAACACATGATTTAATGGACTAGACCTCTTGTAAGTTAATTTATTTTTGGTTCTTATGATTGTTAACTGAAAAAAATTTCGCAAGAGAATGGACTTTGGACTCTCAAGTGAAAATTATAGACAATTCTGTCATTTATTGCCCCTTTGTGTAGGAGTGGTGCAGAAGTTACTGATTTGTATCCTTTTATAAAGTTCTCCTTAATGTTGTGGTGAAATGTACATTGTAAATTTGGTTTCATTTTCCATTGATTCATTATATTTCAGCTGGGAAGATCTCAAGGCGTGTATCTCTTGTCCATTACCCTGAACCAAGTGAACTTCAAAAGCACAATAGCAGTAACTTGAAAGAGATGTCTCAGAGGTCTTCTGCTGCTACTTCAACAATGTCAGGTCGTCACTTTGCAACTCCTTCTCGAAGTTCTCGGCAAAGAAGCTCTCAAATATTGAGTGGTTATGTTTCACCCGCGCCAAGTAGCAAAAACAAGAGTTCCAGGTCTGGTCCTGTGGAGTCTCCAAAGTCTAAAAAGAGAGGACGTGTTGATGAGTCGAGTAAGTCCGCTGGTCAGTCTGCCCAAGATTCAGGAAGAGGAAATAGTGCAGTTACCTCCACTGGATCCTTGGAGCATTCTGACAAAAGAAAATCAAAGAAGCAAAAGAAAAGTGAGGTTTAAAGTGTTGTGTGCTCGAGTATTTATAACATACTGTCTTACCTTAGTACTCAGGGTATTCATCTTTATAATATGTTGGTGCATCCTTACTCTAAATTTGGAAGTTTTCAACTTGAGAAAATTTTGTTCTTTGCTTCATTTTCGCGATTATTTGTTGAGTTTCAGGGAGCCTTTGTTTGATCTTTGATTTTTTAAGCTGGCTTTCGTTCTTCAGCCAACTTCATTGCAAGTTCTTGTTTATAAATGCATCTGGTGTTAATTATCGAGAACACAAATGAGGGAAGGAAAATAATGTTTTTAATTTACTTATATTAAGCAAATATTTTTAACCTATCGTCGGTGTCTTGACTTTGTCATGCTCAAATTTCGACTTTTGTTACTTCATAATTGTGAACATATTTCTGAACACAAAAGAATAAATTGCAAAACCATCAGAATTTAAATGCAAGCACTTTGCATGTATATTGGGTTAATTTCATTTTTTATCGCTCAACTTCAACTGAAATCTCAATTGGATCACCCAGATTTTAAAATACTATCGCCTTTGCATTTATCTTTCACGTGAGTTAAAAATAAAAATAAATACTCTTTGTTCCAAACGTAGGATGCATTGAGATAACCATAGCACATTTTCAGACTGGAGTCAGCTGTAAGTAATATCGGGCTGCCTCATGTTGGATCAAGTTTTTGTTGGCCCATTTAGACCATTGAACTTTGAATGCAACCCACCAACTGAATCCATGCCAAGTCAGACGGCCTAACTTGCTTTACACGTGGAGCATCGCCTAAGTGTGCTAAACTTGAAAATGTGTGCTGCATCTTTATAGAAATTCAATAATCATGTCATGTCACGGGGTATTAGTTATCGCAACAAAAAGCACAGGATGGAAACAAAATGTTAGCAATTCATTGATTCAACCTGTCGCAATTCTCCATATCGAGAGTAAAGATTTCAGCAAAAACCATTCAGTACAATGCACATTGCTGTTTTCAGCAAAATCTTCATTATCTATGCAGCTCAAGAGTACGGAAGATTCATAAATCCTACTTGAGAAATTCCTAAATCTGATTAGTGATGGATCACAATGAACTTGGATGTAGAAATTCAAGTTCCTAACAAAAAAAAACATGGCTGCACCAGCAACCAATTGGTTTAACCAATTTCACTCTGGGTCGGACCTAGGCCTTGCTTCCAAGCTCATAAAGCCCAGCCTCAGCAACTCGAATCCATTTCAAATAGTCCCTTCATCTCTTTTTCATGCAAAAAGCAAGAGAATAGACGAACTAATCCTAGAATATCCTGATGAACCACTAGCTTCCATTTTAACCTAACCCAGTTTTAGTCCCGGGTAAAGGTCTAAGCATCGGATGATTGAGAGAAAGCTGGGAATTTCCAGAGTTAAAAAGTACATTCGGGGCAGAAGAGGATGGTTGTATAGCTGTAAGTGGCAATTGGGGCCCAAGATTATACATCCCTTGTTGTTGCATAAGGGACATATGGGGATGGACAGGTTGGTTATGGCCATACCCGGAAACAAAAGGTGGTTGCGAGCCTAAAACAACTTGCTGCCTATTTCCCGAGTTATTATTTACAATGGCTGAACCAACACCTGGTGGGCCCATTGCTCGAGAACCTCCAGCAAACTGTGCTGACATCATGAGGCCNATTATTTACAATGGCTGAACCAACACCTGGTGGGCCCATTGCTCGAGAACCTCCAGCAAACTGTGCTGACATCATGAGGCCTCGTTCTGCAGCCAACCTCTGCCGTGTTCTTTCCATTTGTTCGCATTCTCTCATCAATAAGGTCTCGATTTCTGCAAACTGCTTCAGCTTAAGCTCTAATCTCTTCAACTGAAAGGGAAGAGGAAGCACGATTGAACTTGTTAGTTATCTAGTAATATCATGAAGGCCTAGTATTTAAGAAAATAGTATTTCCTTTCCATCTAAGGAATAGAATCATAAAAAATGGATTAAGCAATTCAAGGCAAGAACATTACAACTTCCTGAAATAAAATATTAACAGAATATCAGATGATAATCCATTTGCAAGTAGTAGAAAACTAGAGGACAGCATTAAAAACCTTGAAAGAGAGATACTGACTAATTTTAAGTGCGAGTGTACCTTGAAATAGTCGACGAACTCTACATATCATCGTCACAAGACTGATTATAGTCAGCCCCGTAACTCATTATATTATTCAAGGATGACTAGTAGTTTTAGACAGCACAGGTAAATCTGTGATGTTTCCTGATCATATCCTAAGCTGATTCGTCAGTTACCATGGATTTTTGGATCCAAATTTTCTGAATTACTCTAGTTGTGATATGTTTGCTTCAGCATCACAGATCCAGCCAAGGAAATATGATCGATATGCCTGTGATAATGTATATGCATAAATGCATGATTCTAATGAAAACATCATCCAACATGTATTCTCTGAAGAACTGGGAGGAAAAAGGTCAACACCACAAATTCAGGAGGATGGTCATCCAAACTGGAAGTTTTCTGCTTCCAAACTGTTTACCGGTTACTAGCTCGCAAGTTAGTATTTTGTGAGTTTGCCCTGCCAAAAGGGTGCTCCAAAAGGAAATAACAGGAAACATATTAGGGGAGGGGGTGTGGGGTTCCAAGAGGTACAACTTCAATCAGAGCACGGAAGTAGAAACTAGAACAACAAGAGACCCAACAAAAGGAAGAGCTTCCCTAGATTGCCGCATAGAAGATGTTGCTTACGAGATAAAGATCGTGTAGGTCCAGATTCAGATAAATGACATAAAGAAAGAGAATGAGGTGTTAATGCTTTCTCAAGGCAATGCATCATTAGCAAGGAGCGTCAAAAAATTCAATGGCAAAAGTTAAAGATGCACACCATGAAAGAGGATGTATAGACTTATGTTACAGGGATAATTATAAACGAAGTGGCTAAATTCAGAAATTGGTGGAGCAATTATTAATCTTATCTACTTTACAAATATTAGGTCAGGAAGTAAGGTAATACATTAGAACATCTTACAGCTTGAGATATTTCCATCCTAATGCTGATATGTTAGAGACATGTGCAGTGTGGTAGCGTCTTTCAAAGGTGTTGCTTTGTGTGGAGGATGCTGTGGGAAAGAAATATTAACCCTCACAAAAATAAAAAACATTTTTGAAATTATTTTGCAAAGCAAGTTGCCGTAAATGCTTTTCAGCTTAGTTTCGAAAAAGTAAACAAACACAAACATAGTTATCAAGCCCGATCCGGTCAAGGCACTGGTCATCAGGTCACTCGTTAAACTAGTGGTTCACTAATCAAACTGCTGGGTTATTACATAGAAAATTTCAAGATTTATATTTTAAGACAAAATTAAATTTTTTAAGTTAATTGTCACTAATTATTTTTGTCCATAAATTCTTAATATTGTAAACTTATCTTTCACTAGACCTGTTTGATGTAGATTTTTTATAATAGATTTTGCAAAAAGTAATTTTTTTGAGAATTTATGATTAAAAAGTCTAAAAATTTTATGTGTGTACGTGCAAAATTATTTGATCAGAAAAATGTATGGTTGAAAATAAATTAAAAAAAATGTGCCAAACAGGGGCATAATATTTAAATTTTAATTTTATGATTTTTTGAATTCTATAATTTTATAATTTTGTATAATATAGTATTTCTAATGAAATGTATATTGTTAACATTTTTGTAAACAAATATTCTATCAATTATATAAAAAAAATAAAGTTAAGTCCATTAACATTTTCGATTCATTTTAGCTAAATATAATTCTACTCTACATAACAAACCATAAAATAATTATTTGATTTTAAAAAAGCTATATAATGTTTTGTTCAAATTTTTACTTTACTCAATTTATATGTAATATGTGCTCACCCATAATTTTTTCAAAAATAATTAAAGAGGGTAGTAGATGATTTACTATCAATTATATATTCTATGAATACACAAGTAATAACAACAGTTCTTGGCTCCATTGGTACTCTTTCCACATTTTAAAGTGAAGGTCGTGAGATCAAGCCATTGATCCCTCAAATTTGGCAAAATAAATTTTCAAACCAGGCCAACCAGGTCGCTGGTTTATACAAAAACTGCTGGTTCAACCAGATTTGACCGGTTCTTGACCAGGTCAAGTGCAATCCGGACAACTAAGGGCACCTGTCTTGAATAAGGGCCCAGGCAAGCGGTTTTCCGGCCAACCGGTCGGTCCGCACAGGGTTTTATAACTATGACTCAAACAACGTTTTTTTCTTTCTGTTTGATCAATTAAGTTTCGACAAGGCTCCAGTTCAAATAACAGAACTCTTGCATGCACACAAAATGCTCAGATAAAACTTATTATTTAAAAGAAAACTCAGTTCCCATTACAACAAAATTACTAATGCAAATGCACCAAATTTTCAGAAAAAATAGAAGACCGAAGTCCTCAATGAGATCAGCAAGGTTAGTACCTGATGATTTACAATATTAGCAGATAATCGTTGAATTTCACGTTCTTCATGATCAGCGAAAAGCTTCGCCTTCAAAGCTGCAGCAGCAAGACCAGCTTTGGCAGCAGCTTTCACACTTTCAGCAGATAATGAAAAAGCCTCTGTATCCTGCTGACTCCAATGACTTTGTCCTCCAATCATATCTTCTGAGCATGTCATTCAAAGGAACTAAAAGAAGAAATGAGAAGAAGACTAAATAATCTACAGCATACCTTTTTTACAACAATTTGTGTTTTCCCCCTGAGGACTCCTCCCTCCCTTACAATTGTCCTTAGACAAGGTGGCCAAGGAAGCATGGGCACAGGCTGCAGCCACTCTTGGCCCCAATGCAGAGGTCAGAAAGGCAACCTAGAAACAACAGCAAATAAGTATTTATTAGACGTGGAGAGAAGAGGTAGGAGCCAACTGAGAAGCCAGTATTTTTGAGGAAAAATTATACATCGTTAAGTTAGAAACAAGGTATATCAATAAGAACGGCAAAGAGGTGGAAAAAGAGAGGATCTTCACTTTGAATACATATGCACAACGATGATGCAATTCCTAGTCGTCATGGGAAAGAAAGGCAATTTAACTAGTAACGAGTCGATGTCAGGGTAAGAAACCTTGTGACATTCTTTACTACAGAAAGCACCGGAGGGAAGAGGAAATACAACCAAACCACACCACCCTAACGCTGTCAGGGGATTTAAGGGACAAGGGAATATGTGCGAGTATAGAAGAAAGATAAAATCAATCTAGAGCAGTCAAATGGTTAACATAAAATGAATGGTAGGTGAAATCTGATCGACACATTCTCGCTCAAGTGAAACAGTAAACCCATATTTACCCCACCTTTTGGTTTTGGTTTTCTTTAAGAGTGTTTTCTTCTCTTATTTCCAATGAAATTAAAAATGCATAAAATAATGCAACTACGCATAATAAGCCCAATAAATCATAAAAAACCTGTCAGTTACTGGGCTGAGAGTGAACTTTACTCTCTCAATGCACAGAAAGATGGAGGACAAGGCCACAAATTATTTAACACAACTCATAAACTGTTGAGATAGCTATAACTGCACCAAGACCCAATTCATAAACCCATATACAGATCATGAAACACCAATCTCCAGTTAATTACCTGGACAGAGAAAAGATGATACTCTCCCATTGCGAAGTAAGATGGGAGAAAAAGCTGAAAAAATTATTTATAGTAGTTCACAATCTGAACAGAAAGCCCAACTACACCAATACTCAATGCATTAACCGAAATAAGTAGAAATGCTTTCTACCTGGTATGGTGCTATCTCAATATGGGACCATAAAGAAGTGGCATTGACAACTGCAACAGTTTGGAAAATAATCTTGAGTCTAAGTTGGTTTCAAGGGTGGCCTATTTAGACCATAATAAATCTTCATTGAAAAACCCCAAGTATACCCATAATTGAAAGAGTATTCCAACTTATCTTAGGTTGGTTAACATGACTTCAGCAAATAAAAGAGAGAAATGAAAATGTGCGGAGTTAAAGACAAAAACATGCGGAGATAGGAAGAGAGAGGAAGAGGAGTGTGGGGGAGAGATAGAGAGGGAGTTATATACATATTGCTTAAGCATGAATACCGGAGAAATTACTTACCAGGTTCATAACAGGGTTACCGGAATTCGCAAAGGGAAATTTATTTTCAAAATCACCATCTTCCAGGCTGGACCCTGTCTCACATAAGAAATGTTTTAAGTGTGGAATCAGAGAAGTTGCTCAATGTGCACAGAAGGAAAAATACTGCATAATAAAACCAGCATTGCTACCATTTGAATTGGGATGTAATATTCCATGATCATCTTGGCTCCATGCATTTGACGAACCAGGTATGTTTGGAACATCAATGTTTTCCAGCGAAGCACCATCTAGTGGAAGACGCACAAAATGAAGGATGCACTGTGCTTTTGACTTCGTACCAACATGCCCAGCAATTTGATTCCAGTTTTCATTGTACAGTTGCATCCCCTCAAGCAGAAGTAGTGTTTCCTGCTTGCTCCAATTATCTCCATCTGCATCTCCATAATCATTAGCGGAACTGACCTTCACAAAATCAAGGCTAGAGTGACCGGCAACAAATCTTCCCTCACTGAAGCAATCCAAACACAACAGTGTATCAGCCTGTCAAAGATGTTGGTTAGCCACAAAAGTACTACAGCATAAATGCCAATCAATTTTTTCATCACGAACTTCGGAAACTCAAAAGGTATTTAGACTCATGGAGGACCAGGAAAAAAAACTGTATTTATCACCTACTCCTCAAATGAATAAAAATGTGTATAATTACCCAGTCACTTGGCAGCAATGACTGGTAAAAACTGTCATGCTTTTTATCTCTTCACCAAATATTCAAATTCTGTTATGCCTAATTACAGAAACCTGAGTGATATTTAATTATGACATGTTTCCATCTGGGTAAGTTGTTGGGGGGGAGGGGGCGTGCCTCACTCTTTCCTCAACAGTCCTAGAACTCTCAGCTTCATCACCAGACCACTCAGATATAACTCATAAATTTAAGTGTGAACTCAAAATTCTGAGTGTAGGCTTAAATGAATGTTACATTAATAGGTGTGTTGAACTACTCTTGGGAATTCTATTGTGTAAATACATCTTGTGTAATAATGATCTAAGATAAGTGGGTCACTGATCCCTAAGAAGCATCTTTATGGGCTTTTCAGTGTTCATGACTGGGTGTAAATAACTTTGCCGAATGGTCATGCACGTCTTCATCTCAAGGCATATTAATTTTCTGATTTTTATTGGAAATTAACTTGATTATATCCTACAAGTCCATATAACAGGATCTAAACAGAATTGAACTGAGGCCAGATCTAATCTTAATAACTCTTTTCATTTCTAAGGCAATGATGAAAGTGGTACATAGTAGCCTCCCATCTATAAGCAATTCCACGTAACCCAATCACTATTGAATATATAGAACTAGAAATCAATTTCGAAGAATGTCAGGTTATTGAATTATGAATAAGATTGCAACACAATGCAAAACTGGAGCAGTTTTTGGTGAACAGCAAAGCAAAAGCTAAAATCTAGAGATCATGGAAAACCGAGTTAGGGGTTTCAAGTTAAGGGTATGAATCGGGAGTAATCGAGTTAAGGTTGGTTCACGAGTCAACAAAGATTCAAAAGGTTGTAAAGATTCGTGAACTCGGTCGTATCACACTGTCTGCTAAGAAGAAAAATAGCATAAATATTAAGAGATGCATAATAATATGTATATCTTGCCTGATCGCATAAACGACATAATTTGTAACCAATAGCCACAAGTAAAGCCTATATACTATTAAAGCATGTATACCCTTTCCCAAAAGGAATATTCCACATAAACATCACTTCTTCCAGAGTTCCACATCATTTACCTAAGCCTAAGCAAGAAAGAAGCTATAAACTAAAATGGACTCGTCCCTCATGTTCTGAGAAAAAAACTACAATTATAGGTCTTCCATATCAGTATCTCGTGAACCTTCCACCAAAGTTGTTTTGAAGGAAGGGTCTAAAGCAACACCCAGGGCACTGAAGCTTCATGGGATTATTCTACCCGGCCTAGTAGTCATAGTACTTAGCTCCAAAAGTTTGATTGTATTTTTCCCTAGCACAATCAGGTTTTTTTCTCAACCCAACTTGAGGTTAGCTCAAATGTGAAATGTCAGAATTTGATCGACTTGACTTATTTACAGTTATAGGTTGGCCTGGTAGGCAAGATTATGTATTCTGGAAGCTTTCTGAAGCCGATTACAATCTAATATCCAATTTTCTTATATAAAGAAATTCTGTGTATCTACATAACTTCTACCTTTGAACTTTTCTTATAGACTAAAGTTAAAAACACAAGCTCAAACTATGATGCTCAGATTTGACATTCCGGCCGGCATACCCGTGTCGACATGACACGACACGGGTATGAAATATGGTGCAGATCCTTCAATTTTCAAGCGGGTATGGCAATTGTAATTAATTATGTCATTTCTAACTTTTATTTTAATTTTGTACTTTCGTCATGTAAATTTATGTTTTTTTGGTGTTTTAGACTTTTAGTACAAGTTTCTAATTGGTTTTAAGTGACATGTTCTATCTTTTAAGTTTTAACAATTTGCCACTTAATTATTTTTACTTTTTTCAATTAAACCAAGGAATTCCCTGCATCTTCTCCTTTTGTACCTGATCAGATTCACAAGTGTCTTGCTCATCATTCTTCTGTAGCATACTCTCGAATTTTTTCCACAGCCGATAATTTAGGTTCATCTGATCCAATGCCAAGCCCAAACTTTCCTCCAATTTTATTTTATTTTATTTTTTGTCATTTGCCCTAAAATCGATGTTGTGATACCAAATGATAGGTACCAACACAGATTAAAAGGCAAAAGAACAAAATGTAAAATTGTATTGCTAATGAAGATGAATTACAAAGTTTGAAGAGCATTCAAGAGGCCTATCTCTCTCCCAATTTCAAACCCTAATTTCTGCCTAACTAAAATAAAACTGACCTCCGCCTATTTATAGATAAAAGCCTATACAATTTATTGTATTAAATACCCTTAATACCCCCATCCCCTAGAACATGAACTTGATGGTTCCTATAACTCTTATTCAAGACTGGCATGGAGGCTACAACATACAATGCAAACAAAAATTTGCATAAATATCAATATTACAGAAAATAATAGCTCCACAAACGAGAAATAAGGTCATTTTCAAACATGCATAAATATCAATATTACAGAAAATAATACCTCCACAAAAGAGAAATAAGATGACTTAATAGCAATCAAAAACAAGGATGTCTCACAAAGAAACTAAGACACATACATAAAGGTTTAAGAGAAGTGATTGCAACCGTATGCTATTTACCTCTTTCTGCGACTGATAATACACAACAGGAGTTGGCCTAGAGCAATGATTACATTGATGCTCAGATAATTGTCCTCGGATCGTGCTGTCGAAGTCGGATTCCTCTTCATGCTGACCACCAAGTTCTGGATAAGCCTCGGTCGCCTTGAGTCTACATTTAGGCTTGTCAAATTGGATCAAACTATCAATGGATTTCAAAGCAGCAGAAGGCACACGAAGTTCGCCGTTTGAATCCTGGCAAAAATATGTGCCGTCCTTCTGGAGCTCAGATTTAAGAGGAGTTGCACAATAGTTGATGATTCCCCAATGATCAAGAAATCTCATAATCCGAGTTAAATCATCTAATTCAATACCAGCTACAATTTCCTGGCAATCAGCGACTGATAAGTGCTTCTCTGGGTTCTCCATATACTTTGCAACAATTAAATTCCGACACGCAATGTACTTTTCTGGTGTATGATCAGCTGACTTCCCAGAGAAAAAATGTGGCACCACTTGTCTCTCCAATCTATGCACTGAATTTGGTGAAAACCAGTCTGCTTATGCAAGGAACCAAAACTACTAAAGTTAGGGAAACATTCTAGCCTGCACCACAAATGGACAAATACACATCATAGTAAACAAATATTGGTTCAATAAGAATGCAAATGGAGCTCGTTAAAGGCATGCAAAAGCAGTATATAATAATGTTCTGGTCTTCTGACTCTTTAAGAATGTTGCAAGTTACCAATTCAGTATCATGATACCAAGGAAACAATGCACTGAAAATGACCTAATAAAGCAAAATAAGTCACCCCGGGACAGCAAAATTTTCCATTCTTACCAGTAGAGAGTCAAGATACATAAGTTCCAATTTGTTCAGTACCAAAAATGTATCTGTGTGCATTTTGGAGACAATGGACCAGGGAGTTTGTAACATACCAGGTCAGGCTAAGAGCTCCATGTGTCACTTTCAGACTGAAGCTTTCCTTTTGACATTTTAGCCTGCTGTTTTTCCAGCTAAACATGTTTATTCTATCACATAAGTAGATTGGAGTTTGCAACATACACCAAATTTTAAATAAAGAGATAGTTCATTATTAATCACAGAATGAGAATGGAACATAGTTCGCGTTAAGATTTAATGTTAGAAACTATGATTTGAAAATTACATGACCAGCATTCAACTGAGCAGTTGTCATAAAGCATACCCATTAATACTAACAAAAAAAGCATATCTGGCAGGCCTTCAATTAACCCAATTGTTCAACTAATATATTAATTTCCCTAAAAAATAGAAGCTAAAAACTAGAATTATATAATATATAATAAAGATAATGATCTACATAGCACAGGTGCTTAGCTTATGTTAAGCACCAATGATATGGCACATCAATACATTGGTGGATAACAATTTTAATTCAAATATAGAGACCCACACCATACACTTATCCATCAATAAATTGATGTGTCATGTCGTCAGAAAAGAGTAATCAAGCAACCTGCGTGCACTGGCACAACATGGACTCGACCAGCGCTCCCAAACCTTTTAGTAACACCGGATCCAGCAATTATTGGTGGAGGCCTGATCACGTATGATGCACCCCTGCTCCTGCTTGTATTCTCCTCCTCAGAACACTCTAATAAAGCCACACTATCCCATGGCATAGCAGAGAGCACCTGCAGCTGCCCATGTGAAATGTTCTCCAACACCACCACTCCACTCTGGCCCTGCCCTCTGCTCTCCCCATTTTGTGCTGACCTCTCCACTTCCACAATCCCCGAAACTGATGAGTGAGGCCTACTGACAACCCTCTTAACTGCCACTGGGAACTCACAGATTTTCACCCCGCCGTCAACCAATGTTTCGCTTTCTTTTGCCCGTGACACGTGTGTGATCCGATCTGCACTTTGATGATGGTAATCGTCGTCAGTTTCTGGGTGGTTATGAGGTGGGTCCAGGTCAGGGTCATCTTCATCATAATTCTCCTCAAGAGCTTCATCATTCGTAGGTTCATTGATTTTATATTTCCGAGAAATCTGGTCCCCCCCTTTCCGCTTCCTCCACCTATTCCTCCCCTCTAAACAAAACAAAGAAGACACGTGAAAATCAAATTATTTTCAGATTAGTTTTACAAAAGCTCTGAGAATAACATGAAGTATCCATTAAATCTTTCAGTTTTAAACTAACAACTTTGCGCATAAACATAGATGTCAATACTAAAAAAATTTAAACATGGCGAGATTGTTAACAAACGGGTATATGAAACTAAACACATCGCGCGCGATCGCACAATTTTTTTTTTTTGTCAAATTTAACACATGGGTCTTCGTAAACAAACATCAAGACACACAGAGAAATTTTAGTTAATTTCCCAAATGCCTGTGTTTGCTGAATCAAAACATACCATAGCTTCACAAGTGCCTCTCCAAAACAAGCAAAAATCAATTAATTCTAGTTCAATTCAACAGAAGGGTGGGTGAATGCGAATTTATACAAAAAATAGAAACGAAGAATTAGGGGTTTATGGTGCGTTACCTGAGGAAGGTGGCATTGTGTGAAATTGAGAGGGAAATCTAGAGGTGGTGTGGGTTTAAGGGTCAAGGGAAGAGAAGTGTGTGGGGTCTCTGTGATTGGTGGGGGAGGAGGGCATGTAACTGTGTGTTGTGTGTGAGAGAGAAATAGGTGTTTTCTGTTGTGTATTTTCTCTCTCTACTGCCTTTGGACTTTTTGGTGAAGGACAGCTCCTTATTTGGGGAAATTTTTTTAGTAGTGCTAAGTGTACTTAGGGGGGTTACATAAGCCTTGACATAATGGCCACATGGTAGTCCCCTATTGGAGGGCTTATGTAGCCCCCTATGTACAAGAATCATTATCCAATTTTTTTTTACCTTACAGCTGGTTACATTTGAATGTAATGAAAAATTACTTTTAGTCCTTCAAGATTTAGTAATTAAGAATTTCGATCCCTAATGTATTTTTAGAAATTGCATGGAGATCCTCAACTTGAGACATATAGTAAGTTGGAAAGATTGCAGAATTAGTTCCTTAAATATTGCCACAGTGCAAGTTGGTATCCAAAATTAAAAATAAACAAATTGACAACCAAAAGTTTAATATGGTTGTACAAGCAGTCAAAATAATGAAAACCGTGTCCTGTGGTTCTCGTAAAAGATATTTCTCACTCCAAATTAATGGAAACCAAGTTCAGTTTTGATATAAAGTCTAGTTTTTAAAACTTGGAAATACAATGAATTGCTTGTTGAATTAAATTCTAAGGGAAGATTGAATTTCAATTTGTTAAGTATCAGAGATCATCTTGGTACTAGGGCAATAGGTTGGCGACTAGAATGCAATTTTACCTAATAAATTCATTCTAACCTTTAATTTGGACTACTCGTTTATCGAGAATGAAATGCTAAGGATGAAAATATTAAGAGCCATGATTGGAGTACGGGGGGGCCTTACAGGGGGGTACAG
>CAIGRO010037075.1:0-15472 GCA_903798355.1 Fraxinus baroniana | reverse complement strand
AAAACCAATATAATGCAAAAATTAAAACTTTTAGATCAAATAATGAGACAGAATATGTAAACAAATATTTTTCAGAATTCTTTAAATTGAAGGGAATTTTACATCAAATCACATGTATTAATACACCAAAACAAAATGGGGTTTCAAAAAGAAAAAAACTGACATCTGCTTGGAGTCACTAGATCACTTCTTTTTCAAAGTAATGTTCCAAAAACTTATTGGTCAGACGCAGTGCTAACAACAACTTACCTTATAAATAAATTGCCAAGTGTAAGGTTACGAAACATGAGTCCTTTAGAAATTTTTAAGGGTAGGAAAATTGATCTTGACCATATACGAGTTTCTGGCTGTACATGTTTTGTACACGTAAAAAGACATGATAAATTAGATAAAAACTATGTTAAAGCCATTTTTTTGGGATATTCTTTAGAGAAGAAGGGGTATAAGTATTATGATCCAAAAAATCATAAACTCTACTTCTCAAGAGATGTGTCATTTTTTGAAAACAAGCATTATGATCAATCAAATGAACAAGAAAATACACAAGGTCAACCAATTGTGCTACTTCTAAATAATTTTGTGTTTTCCGAAGAAACAAATCAAGAACAAGTTGAGTACGTGGAGGAAGAACAGATTAGTGCAATTCCTTCATGGGGAGAAGACGAGGAAAATGAGTCAAGTGAAAACCAACTCAAGAAGAAATTGCCTTGAGAAGGTCCACACGACAAATCCGACCTCCTGCCAGATTGAGGGATTATATATCCCATCAGGTGATATATCCAACTCAAGATTCTATCTCCCATCAGGTAATGTATCAATTCAAGATTTTATTTCTTATAAAAATGTATCTCCTGAATACTGGGCCTATTTGGGTAACATAACTAAGCAAACCGAACCAACCAATTTCGATGAAGCCAATCAAGACCCAATTTGGCGTAAGGCTATGAAAGAAGAACTTCAAGCCTTGGAAAAAAAATGACACGTGGGATATTGTCTACCCACCCAAAGGAAAATAACTTGTAGGCTGTAGATGGGTATATAAAATTAAATACAATAGTGATGGTACGATTGAAAGGTATAGGCTAGGTTAGTAGCCAGAGGATTTACCCAATCCTATGGCATTGACTGTCAAGAGACTTTTGCACCAGTAGCAAAAATGAGCACGGTTAGAATTTTGTTATCGGTAGCTACCAACTTAGGATGGAATTTGTTTCAAATGGACGTAAAAAAATGTTTTTCTTCCAGGAATTCTGGAAGAAGAGGTCTACATGACTCTTCCTCCAGGCCACAAAAATACATCGGATCCATCATTGGTGTGTAAACTAAAGAAGTCTATTTATGGCCTAAAACAATCTCCAAGAGCATGGTATGACAAGCTAAGCTTTTCTCTTTCGAAAAATAATTTTATTAAAAGCACAGCCGATTCGTCTATGTTTGTCAAATATTCACAAAATTCTATCACTATAATTTTGGTCTATGTAGATGACATTATCATTACTGGAAATGATAATGGAGAAATTAAAAGGGTCAAACAATACTTGAAAGACGAATTTGATATTAAGGATCTTGGAAAACTCTCATATTTTCTTGGAATAGAAATAGCTCGCTCTAGCAAAGATTTATTTCTATCCCAAAGAAAGTATGTCCTTGACTTGTTAAAAGAAACTGGTAAGCTAGGAGCTAAATTAGCCAGTACTCTAATGGAGACCAGTATTAAACTTGGGCAAGAAAATGGTGAGCTACTACCTGACATAGGATAATATCAAAGACTGGTAGGAAAACAAATTTATCTTATGGTTACCAAACCTGATATTGCGTTCGCAGTAAGTGTTGTAAGCCAATTTATGCATGCTCCACGTACCAGTCACTTGAGTGCAATTGATAGGATATTGAGATACCTTAAAGGTACCTCAGGTTAGGGAATCTGGATGAGGAAAAATAATTCTAATGATGTGGTTGGTTTTTCTGATGCAGATTGAGACGGGAGTTGCGACAGAAAATCAACCACAGGCTTTTGTACCTTTGTAGGCGACAACTTGGTCACTTGGAAGAGCAAAAAACAGAATGTTGTGGCAAGGTCAAATGCAGAAACAGAATATCATGCCATGATATCCACAGCAAGTGAGCTCATTTGGATCAAACAACTACTTAGTGACATGAAGATAGAGCACACAGGAACCATGAAAATGTACTACGACAATCAAGCCGCGCGACATATTACATCCAATCCAGTCTTTCATGAGAGTTTTCATGAGAGGACAAAACACATCGAGGTTGACTGTCACTTTGTCAGAGAAAAAGAGCAGTCGGGAGAAATTGAAACCCCATTTGTCAGAAGCAAAGAACAATTGGCGGACATTTTTACCAAGACACTCGACAAAGCTAGTCATTTAAACATTCTTGGCAAGTTGGGATCAATCAATTTATTTGAATCCAACTTGAGGGGGAGTGTTGAGAAACAAGAAAGAAACCAGAAAATAAAAGAATAGAGCCGTTGAGGGACCAGTCCATCAAATGCAGTCCATCAGTTGTTTTTTAAGGGAAAAAGGCAGATATGTTCAGAAAAAGGGGATTTCCTACTTTTATCATTTTTAAATTGTACAAAATCCGACCGTTAGTTGATTTCTCCTATATATACATCTACTGTATCAATTTGTAATACACACAATATCAATAAAACACAACTATTCATTGTCTTCTTCCTCTAAAATTCAACAGATATCCAATTCAAGAAAAAGGGCGTGTTAGATAACTAACGAGATAGGAAACCTTAGATGTTCGAGAAGCATATTTTTGTAGTACTGAAATTCCAAGAAATAATTTGTATTTGAAGCATTTGAACTCTATTAGGTTCCATTGGCCCTACATGGGATGCACGAATGTTAGAAATAACGTGTATTTACCGAACTTTAGATAGGATAAGCTGTTCAGATTTGAAAGAAAGCTCAACTCTGAAGGGTAACTCAATTGATCAGGTCTTGGGTTTGCTCCTCAATGGTCATCAATTCAAGTTCCCTCAAAACCACTGAGTTGAATATCCGGTCGTAAACTTCAGGATCCCGTAAAATTAGTCAAGGTTCGCGCAAATTGATCCGAACATTCTCAGTTATCAGAAAAAAAAAAAAAGATTTGAAGAAAGGCTCATTACATAAACTCTCCAACTGGATTTAGTAGGAGTAACATTTTGAGGTAATATCTGTTACAAAACCCATATTGGAAGAGCTCGAAGGCTTGAGGTTGCACGACTTTGTTAACCTGCGTACCTGACACACTATCACCAACTTGTTAGGTTGCATCTGCATACATTTCTCTTTTTTGTCGGCTTAAAGAGCTCGAAAAATAGAATAATTTTACTTGTATATCATGGAGTTACATAATGATTTACATACACATGAAGTGTCAAAAAGAGAGTTAGAAAGTTTTTTTTTTTTTTTTTAAATAAATTTTGATCCAATCATATTTCACCACATCACATGTACGTAAACTATTATATACATGTAGCACAACCTCAAAATATATATTGGACCTCATGAGGAAGAAGGATTAATGTAATATTTTCATTCAAAATTTACGGTATTCAGCTACACAAACAAGACAAACCAAAAAGGAGCCCTTGAGCGATCTCCTAGTCCCTACGGAGTGGACAATACGAGTCAGTACACGTAGTTTCCTTCCTTTTCTTTTGATCGGAGGAACTTATAACAAGCATATCAAATGATGAAATAGAGAAACAAAAAGGAGTAAACAATGTTGATGCTTTCAAACTCGAGGACATAATCTAAATATAAAGACGATTCAGTATAGAGAGTTGTAGGTGTAGCAGGTGGCAATAATGGATGCTACACAAATCAACAGCGAAGGAAGAAGGGTCACATTCAGAAGCTTACCCTCTCCCAAAAATCCAGCCAGGGTTATTGTTCCATCTGCAATCACTCGAGCAAGTGTCCCAGCTTCAGTCGAGAGAAGCCCGCCATTGTAGGTCCCACGAGAAAGTCTGGATGACATGACTCGGGAGAGGAGTGACAAATTGACACCTAGAATGATAGCATGAAACCAAGATAAGTAAACCGAGAATCTATTCGAGTGATCACCAAATTCAATTGTGACATCTACATGCCAACTTCATGCATCAAGTTTACCAAAATGTAAATAAACACCAGTTACATTTATGGCCTTCTATAATGTGTAGGTATGAATTATCTATTTATTGTAAGCCAATACATAAATGGCATAAATGCTTTCCAAAAGAGGAAAAATATGTTCCAAATCTGATTATTCAAGGTCAAATTGTGCACAATCTGATTATGAGCCAGTAACACAATGCAACTGGTTAATATTCATCTTGGTCAAACTAATTGAAGACTGAAATCTTACCTTCCAATACTTCAGCCGATACAAACAATACGAGCCCTGAACAGACATATTGTGGAACGGAATATGGGATTATTACATTAAAGCTGAAGAGTATACCCAGAAGAACCATTATTTCAGAAGCCATTAAAATTTGCCTGCAAACAGACAAGCGATGAAAAATTATCAGGACATGATGATGGCAAAATTCCATATGAGAGGATCTTGCTGCCATTAGCATAAAAAAATTGAGTTGCAGATCTTGAGCTGATATAGCTTGTTCTACACTATAACAGGTTTATGAAATTCCAGCAACAGTGTCAACATTAGGCATTGGGAGGCATCATTTTAATGTTCTAGCATTCAAATTCTACTCAGAGGCAACAAATATATAAACCAGACAAATAGGCACAGTACCTTGAAACATACACCATCGGCGTGATTTAAAATATAAGACTAGTATAACACAATATAGTTTAGAACTTACATTATATGCAATCACAGTTGACATGATATTCAATCTTCATAAGCTTTCTCAATCAAATTGTGATAGTAGAATTACCTTCGTGGCACATAACATTGTTGTGAATTGCTCAAAAAGCAGTTGGCAAAGAAAACAAATTCCAACATCTGATTTCATAAATTAGAGATTCAAAGCACACTTCCATGGAAAACAAATTACCTGTCCTCGAACATATTGCTTATGTAGCTTCCCACAACAACATTTATCGGAAGAACTGTTAGGCCGAGGCACGCAAGAAATATCGATACTGTACTCGTAGACCAACTGAAATAGTACGTTGTCATGACACTTGATTCTGAAAGTAGAATCTCCATTGCATATTTAAGCATAAAGTAAATCAACAACTGAACCTGCAATTATCATAGAATTCTTCGCAAGATTAGGTAAACGTAATGTTGCACGTTGGCAAGACATAAATTACGTTCAGTATTTCAAATTCAAACATAAGACACTGGCCATTGTTTTCCTTCCCATAATTTTGGGGCAACAGTGAGAGGTTTTTCCATGCCCTAGTAATACTTGAGCTAGCATTCCCAAATGACCGCAAATATATATATAAAGAGCCTCTACGAAGTCTAAGAAGAATGATAAATGGGGTGAGAATATATTGATGTTTACTGATACGTATTCTTCAGATAAATAACATAGGAAGAAAAATCCAACCACATGCAATATCAAAATAAGAAGGGGGGATCCAGAAGAGTGACAAAATTAAGATAACATGCACATGTTTTCACTTTAAGATGACAAGGTGACCCCTGATCATCATGGCTTACAAAATTTTTCCAACCCCACCCTCACCCAAAATAAAATGCAAGTGAGAGAAGAAAGCAAATTTAGTCATTAAATTATTATTCTACCTAAAATCTATTTACATACTGAATATTCAATGTGATACGCTCGTATAGCCCACATTTAATGTTTGTTGTCACTTATTTGGAACATATTTATTTATGTAATACTTTATTTTAGGAAAAAACATTTGGAAAATATAAATTTAGCTGTCAAAAGTACTACTAAAATTGTTTATCATTTGGAAAAATTGAATGAAATCAGATAAAGAATTGCACTGGAAAAAGGAAAAGTTGACCAGAACAATATCAATGGTGGCAGGATAAAGTGGGATTGACACAGTATCATCCATTGTCACCACCCACAAATGGCATTGCTGAATCGTTAAGCAAAAATCCTCTTTCAGTCTTTCTACAAAATCATAGAAAGCAACAATGTAAACTTCCAAAATGTAAATTTTTTTTCTTTGAAAGCGAAATCTAGTTATTATATCTATATTACATTAAATAGGTCTCCAGCTCTGTACTATTTTCTTTGTATGAAACAAACCTTGTCTGAAAACCAAAAGTTCAAACCCCAATCCCCAGTAAGGAAACTTCCAAGTACAAATATGACATTCCTATGCAGAAATCTTTGATTCTATTCAACTTCCAATTATAGAAATACAACTAAATCAATTACATTACCTTAACAGAAGGCGTAAGTAACCTATAAGCTGATCCTATAGAGTTGGCTGGTCGACGAGATTCCTCAGGAGCTTCTTCACTCTCATCAAGTTCTTGATCCTCCACAATATCTTGTTGGTTCTCTGCTGCCGTTAAAAGCAATGGTTGCACAAGACCCTTCTCAAGCTTATCACTTCCTTCTGGTAACAATAGATTTAATGTCACATTCCTACTCTCACTTTAATCATTTTAATGCATCTTCATAACTGCTTCTCTTAACAAGTCAAAATCATTGATTTAAAAACCAGTCCATGCATTGACACGAAAAAGGTAAAGGGTCGAACTGGTGGCAAAAAAAATTAAATAAATAATAAAACAAAATTTTCGCCTTGTTTAAAAAATGAACAGGTAAAACTGACCAGTTTTTGAGGTGAAAAGACATGTTTTGGTGGTGAATCAGCCAGTTTTGAAGTTATTTTGATGGGTCTTACGTTTCCGGCTTTACATATACATTATCATTATACAGTACTTGACTAAGCACCAAAACATTCAAACTGAAAGTTTCACAAGACCAAACAAGAGCCACACATTATTAGAGAAATGAGACGACTTACTACTAAATTTATGCACTCGTGCAGTTCAGATATAGTAGCCTACTGCTCCCCATATTTAGGGGACTCAGATATTATTGGGTTACACATAAATCAAGCTCAGTTCCAGCTGAAGTCAATGATTTTATATCCAAGAACTTCAAGACCAGAATACAGGGATTACAAAGCAGACAAGTTCCACAGGAAAATAGATAAAAATGACAAGGGACGTGGAAAACTAAAATAAAAAAGAAGATGGGTTGGAGGAAAAGAAACTAAAGAAAAGGAGAAATAGAAGTAGAACTAAAATTAGGAACCTGTGGGAAAAAAAAAATGACGATGGAAAAGTAGAACCGGACTCCAATTATGTGTCTATATGCCTCTTGAAGACAGGAGTTCAAACTTGAAAACCTTGTAATGGAAAAAATAAATAAATAAATAAATTTCATAAGTGAAGTACTTAGTGGTACCATTACCCTTTTTCTATTGTTCAATTGTATGTGTGTTTTTAAGAAATGGGATCTATCATGTTTCTGGGATCTCAAAGGGTGATTGATATGGAAAAGGTGAAACTCAAGATCCTCAAAATCATAAAAATTTATCGTCATCATAATAGGGGCAAACAATAATTGAATTCAATTTTGACCATTATTATCAATTGCCTAAAGTTACCATAAATAGCAATCAAAAGCTTGTATTCATTCTCATGATGCATGGATCAGAAATACCAGATGTTCCAAAATATAAAATGAGGTTTTCTGACCCAAACTCTAATAGCACACAAGATCATATATCTTGGACCCAAATTTGACCCACTAGGTTTTTACATTGCTTTGTTATCTCTACATTCATTTAGGAAAAATATCCATTCACAAGGTCTCAGAATGAAACATTTATGATTTGACTAGACCATTGATACAAATATTTCCTTTTCAGAATTTCCAACCTACTCTAATCATATTTAAAGATAATATATCCTCTTCAAATCCTTATTTCTTAATAATAATCTAACTAAACTATCTAAGCCAATCACACTTTGAGACACCATAATTCATTATGGTTACTCTTGTATCATTTTTACTCCTATTATCGGCCAGGACATTCCATGTATTCCTCGTATTTTTACTTAAAACCTAAAATATCTAAATATCATATTGCTCCTCTGAAGTTCCAACATATAGCCCTTGTTTGGTCCCCATTATTTCTAAATTACATTTTTCTCTCTTATTTTCAATCACACATTCTCAATAAAATAATATTACACGCAAACCCAATACTTTTCATTATTTTTTAACCACACATTCTTCATCAAAATAATATTTCAAAATACATTTTCATCAAAAAAAAAAAAATAAAAAAAAAAAAATTGGGGCTCAAACAGGCTAATAATATATCCTGCTTCTAATCTCATCAACTGAAACTGGAGAATCAATTCTAAGATCATTCATTTATTCGACCAACTTTGCTTGTTAATGCAATACATTTGCACCAATGCTCCCGAGAGTATTGCACCCGCACTTGTAGATACAGTCGAGTCCAAATTCCACTTATTCCCTTACATTTGTCTTCATGACAATCTAATCTCTTGAAATGTGTGGATTTAAGTCCCTCTAACCCTGAAAACCCATCTGGCACACCAAAGATTTGCTCTATATATTTTAGTCCTCCAGCAGGGGCGAAGCCACGGGGGATTAAAAAAAAAAAAATTATACTGGGGTGATATATAGAAAAAAAATTATTTTCCATTTAAAAAAAAATTTACCTGAACATGTTTTTTTTTTTCATTCAGAAATTTTAATTGGGCTTGGGGCCCAGGCCTGCCCCCTTCCCCCCACGCCTGTGTTTAATCCAATTATCCTGATTTCTTGAACCCAAAAATCCCTGAATCAGGATCCTAGAACTTTTTGAGAAATTGAATGGATTTTGGTATGCATAAATTTCACCTTGGATATGTATGATTTTTCTATGTTATTAGCAAATAACAAATAGCAAGGTATTTCCTCTGGATTTCTCATGAAAAGGTTCCATGATTAAAACAAAAAGATAAGACCCACAATAGAAACTTTATGCAAGTCTCTATAATAATAATAGGAAATGCTTTACTACTATCCCACTAGATGAAAGGTGACTACTCCATTGTGCACATCCTCAACAACATTCAAATATTTACTTGAAATTCTTCTTTTCTATGACACCCACCACTCCAGAGCACTTAATTGAATTTCGTTTGTATCTCGGAACATCATAAATGCTAGTTAATGTTGCTTGCTGCTTCAAGTAAATGATGACATGATAAATCCACTGATACTTTAAAAATTGAAGGGCGGAAGCAGAAAATGCATATTCATTTGATGGAAGTGTTAAAATGACGGGTGCAAGGCTAGTACATCCCAATAGCATTTTACCATTCTACAAAATGTCCCTAACAAAAATTATTCAAGTATCTATACGTTGTATATTAGATCAATATGGCTATCTAATTACTAATTCACTTAATGAAACTTCATCTGCGAGCACCAGTGCCAGATTCGACGGTACCCCGGCATAGCATTCTGAAATTTTAGGACAAAAAAATGAAGGCAACCTTGCATTCTATCATGGTGCTATCAGATAAGTTTTACATATATGTAAATATTGTTTGTATTAGTTAGTACTTGACTTTGATGTTCTCCCCAACTTTCTGTTTCTAGAAACCATTTGTATCCCGAGAAAAAAAAGAAAAGAGACTGAAAACAAGCCAAGAAAAAGCAGAGTGCTAAGGTAACATACCAGCTTTAGATTCTTGTGGGGCACGGCTGACTTCAGTCTCACGGGCAGGTTCTCTAAATGAGATCCACAACCATATTAAATAGATTAACCATGCAATGGACATTACCCAACCTGGCAAAGTTTCTTGATTAAACGTGATCTTGTAAATCTTAAACTTAGTTTGAAGTAGACCAGCAAGGGCAGGGCCACATGCCATTCCAAGAGCGCTAGCACTAACGAAAGCTGCTGAAGCCTGCATGCGGATTTTAAGTGGCACACAATCGCTGATATAACGCCGATTAACTGCTCTGGCAGAGCCAAAACTGCAAGTTCAGAAAAGGAGGGAAATACCACACGTGTCAAATTGTATCCAAGTGCGTTTACCACCTTCAACAATGATAACATGTCTGAGGAATCGAAACAAGAGCAAACAAAATTAAAAAAAAAATTAGAACTTATACAATTTCAATTAATGAGAAATTTTCGTGGTTTAACAATGGCAACACGATCAGGTTGGGACAACTGCGGAGATGTTTGCTCTGATCGAAGAGCTTGTTCATTAGTTTAGAGTTGCAGTCAATAAGTTTGTGTGTGGCTGATGTCATATCTTGGGTGAATTGCAGCATTTGCAGGTTCCGTTCAAGGGGTATAGAGTGGTTTGAAAAGAACTACTACTTCCAGATTCCTGGTGAAGTATTTCTATCTTTATTGCTGGAATCAGAAAGGAATTCTTACCAGTAGAAGGTTGTCCGTGGAAGAAAAAGTCCAAAACAGGTGAGTTACTCTGGTAGCTAGGGATGGCTTGCTTACATCAGATAATCTAAGGAGAATGAATAAGAGCTGGTTTTTACGTGGAAAGGGGTTGGTGAAGATGTCAATCACTGTTAAATCAATGGAGCTTGGTGGTTGGTATTGCTGGGATTAGTTGATGCCAGCTACTGAGACAGGCTCAAAGCTGCATACAGTTTAAAGGAGCTTTTCTCTGCAACAGCAAAGTTCGTGAATTGCTTGACACGAGTTACTGGAGAAAGAGAAATAGGCAGGCCTTTTAAGAGTGCGAAGAATCCCTGATGTAGAATAGGTAGGTAGAAAGGTTTGAAATTTCAAAAGATGTTGATAGTAGGTAGAGAGCTTTGTAATTTCTTGCACTATTGTATTCGCTTTAATAATGAATTTGCTTTGGGATTAAAGAATTTTATGAGAAAGTAAATGAAGAGAGCACAGATTCAAATACAATAAAGTAGATATTGACAAGGAACGAACTCATCAGCAATGCCTGGATTTGCATACAAAAAATAAAAATAAAAAATACAGAAGCACAGCATTCTGAGGATGGATCAGATAAGAATATTGAAAACTATAAAGAAACTAACTCAACCATTCTGGAAAAGTTAATTTGTCAAACACAGAAAAATATGCACACACATTTGATCACCCAAGGGAATTGACTCACCTACTTAGCCAATTTGTGCATTCGAACTGCATAGATGCCAAACAGAAAGATGAGCGCAAATGCACAAACACACTCATAGAGTCACATGTGTGTGCCACACAGAGAAAGGAAGAGGGAGGGAGGGAGGAAGGGGAGAGAGTCACCTACCCACAAAAAAGTCGGCCAATCAAAAGAACTGATATTGAATTGAGATCATAAGCCAATGCATACATGATATTTCCCAGAAAAAGAACCACGCTGCTAAATACAAGAGGTCTGAAGTACGACTTGTTAGACCAAGCACTGAAATATACAGAAGAAAATATCTGTGCAACCGCCATTGACCCAATGATAATACCACAAACTGTTGCTGCTGCCCCAAGACTTGTGGAATAGTCATCTGCCGTTGGAACAATAATATATGTATTGATCATGTAAAGAAACGTGTTTGCCAGGTTCAAAACAAGTGACATAAAATGGTATCTTTGATCATCAGCATGTTCCTCAGCAGTAGGCAATTCCTCTTGCATAATAAGTGCATGTTGCCCCAAAAAGTTGAGTAAGTTTGTTGAATGGGTTAATCTATCGACAGCTGATTTTAATGAGTCGACAACAGGATCCTGCTGACCAATTCTAAAAGATGTGAACAAATAGTGGAGTGCGTAAATTCAATACTGAATTAATCAAAAGTAGTGTAAAGCGATGGAAGCATGCACAAACAATCAAATAAGCTAGCAAAAGACAATAAATTTGGATTGCCTGGAGAAGAAGCACAGGCTGGTCATAAATTGAAAAGTAGCTCCCCTGGCGTTCCTGAAGATCAGAAAGATTGCGAGATATTGCTCCAACAACAGCTCCTAATCCCTGCAAGCATCAATCATCATTGGAGATAATCTTTTTCCCTTCCTTTTCGTTAGCTACATTTTCATAGGGTAAGTTTGATTTTTGATGAAGTAATAGTTTCAAACAACACAGTGAGAAAAAAATTATCTTTAGTTCTGATCTTTTCAGCTTAGGTAATGCAACAAGGACTAGATTATAGAAGAAATGGGTATCTATAGTCATATAAGCACATTACCACATGCTTGAATACTTGCTGAAGCTGGGAATAGGGATGGTTAGCACGAGTTTTAACATAGTAATCAGTGAATTTGTATCCAAATCGCTTATCAAACTTCTTAAGGATCTTTCGGAAGCCAATGGCATTTATTTCAACAAAAAAGAGAAGCCTTAAAAGATCTCGTCCAACTTCTCTATAAGCTTCCCGCAGCTCTGTTATTTTGGATATATCAGGCTGATCCTGAAGAGTATCTCGTTGCTCATTAAGCTCAGCTATCCTGCTTGCAAGTATCCCTTGTTGTTCCAACAGGAAAAGAACAATTTTTTCGATCTGCAATAATGAAAAAATTTACTTCAGCAATAAAGATTGAGCTGAAATGACAATTTACTGAACTAAGCTCGGCAAGGACGAAACTCATTTCTGAAAGAAGTATCTGCATCCGTTATTTAACATATACATAGTAACTGAATGCTACAAAGGCATTTAAGGTCAGAGCAATTAGCTTCTCTCTATTTATAGATTAGAACCATTCTCAATCTTCAATTATCCTGTCTCAAAACCAAATGTCGACACAAGGGACCAAGAGTGTTGAAAAAGCTCTGTGATATAGACGAAAAAGAAAAAACATGTTTCCACTTGACTGGATCATGCACATGTATATTTGGTATTCTACGGAGAATATTTAACCTATTAAAAAACCATAAAAAGTAGACCCATATTATTTTCACATTTTTTTACTTACAATTCCACCAGCTGTTCTTCATTTCTACAACAATTTTGCAATCCTATTTTAAGTTAAATTCTCTACTGCCACTTTTGATCAGTGTATTTGTTTTACAGATTTACTCCAGGGAATTGAAGGCATGTTAGCAGAATAGAATATGCTAACTATAATGTGTTGATTACTAAAAGCGGTCTTTGAGACAATGTTATGGACTTATGGTTCATAATTTTTGTAAAAACTTTACAATACCTGATTATCCAGCATTCGTGAGAAATCCTTGAGAACATGTCGACGCTCCAGTACTCCAGTTTCAATTTGATTAGCATACTGCTTCACTTTTTTCTTCATCAGTTTGTAGTTGAGGTAATATCTGAATGGTGCCAAAAAGGTATCAGTCATAAGATGAAAAAGTTATTTAATATTACTTGATATATAAAACCAATGCCAGAAAGGAAATCTGAATTGAATGAGAATAATGGAGTAAGTGCATACACTTGCCATTCTTCAATTTGTCTTTCCTTCAACTTTTTCCCAAAAGCAACCATCTCACACTGCAATAAAAGGTCATGAAGTATGGATTATAAGATGCAATAACATTCTCATAAAAAAGAGTAAATTCTGAAACAGATCTATTGCATAACCTTTTTCTGGAAATTAAAATTTCAGTTTTATCACACTCCCCCAAATGCGAGACATGAAACTAAGATGTTATTCCACTTCAGTTATATGACTTCTCAAATTTTACAGGGGAAAAAAATCTCTCTTAATTTGATTTCCTCAAATGGAACAAAGAAGAATGATTCGAAATATAATAAACCTTCTTTAAATGTTCCCTCATATGAACTTTTCATATTACCTATCATGCACCACCACAACTTAGTTGCTTAGCCTCTAGTGTTTACTCTGTTTGACATGTGATGCCATTGTCATCTACATTTATAGTTGCCGTATTTACAAATGAAGTGGTCATAGCCACCAGATCAAATGTGAGAATTCTTCCCCATTCATTTTCATTAATGGCCATACACACACTTCCTTCCAAATTTACTCTCATTAAAAAAATATTTAACTAATTTTACCAATGAAGTGCAATAATCAAATTCAAAAATCTGAAATAGACTGCTGACAATATATCTGGTGACCTGGTGTTGCCCTTTCACACTGGCAGGAGTTAGATCCATTATATAACCAAATCTTAGTCCAAATTAATACTATAAACATTTTCTTTCCCCAGCAATTAAATTAATACCTTTCCTTATGATTTCAAGTAAACTAAATACCAAAAGCCACTTAAAATCAATTGTTAACAGTTTTAGGCTATCTATTCTTGACTACAAAAATCAGACCAATTCACAAAGTTAGTGATCGTGATCGTGATCGTGTTACCAACATCTTCCAGAACAGTCAACTGCAAAACTATACAAAATTCATGTACGAAACGAAAATAAAACTGGTCTGCACTGCATATCTCTACTACTCATTCCTCAAAATTTCGGAAACAATAAAATTAAATTAAAATTTCAATCAACACAGCACATACACCCATGCGTACAATAGATATATACACTGATACACATATAAAGGCACCACACAAACATGTGTATATTATATACACGAATACATACTTGCGTAGATAGTAAGTTTGTTGCATCATTATTCATTAAAAATAAAGGGTAAAAAAAAAGCTTCACCGGAGGATTTTGAGTACGCCGGAAATATGAATGGAAGCAACTAGATGAGCATCAATCACTATAATTCCACTGTAGAGAGAGACAGAGACAGAGACAGAGACAGAGAGAGAGCTGAAGAATGAAGACTGGAGATTTGAATTCCGTATCTATTATTAAATTATGGAAGAAAACAATAATCGATTAAATGATCAATGATCAGCTACTCAAACGTTGAATTTTCAGATCTGTGATTAACATGGATTCAGAATCACCGACTTTATTAACAAAAAGGGTCAAAATCAATCACAATAAATTCCACTCTTTTAACTTTTTGGTATACGTATGTGCGTACACGAATATGTAATTTGAGGTGAAACTCAATAATTAATTACGAATCCTACAATTTTTTAACAATATATTTCATTTAATTTTATCAAAATCTATGGAAAATGTGATTTTAATCCGTGGCAAACAGAACATGAGTATATGTATGAATACGTATAATCTGGAGGAGAGAGACTCAAAGATTGAAATTGAAAGCTCGTCTGGTGCACATTAACATGAGATAATGCATTTTTTGAAGTGATGTGATGGAGAATACGTGGTTAAAAAAAAAAGGAAAAATTATTGTTGTAATGAAAAATATTATTTTATTGAAGAATGTGTGATTGAAAATGAGTAGAAGAATGAGAATGAAAAAAATAATGTAAATCAAACATGGGCTGAGATTGGAGTGAATTGCCTAAATAGGCACTGAATTTTACGCAATGCGTCCAAGGGGTCACTGAACTTTAAAATTCATTCAAATGATCACTGAACTTTGCAAAACGTTTTCACTAGGTCACCGAACTTTAAAAATCATCCAATTCATCACTGAACTTTGCAAAATGTATTTTGCAAAATGTTGCCCAAGAGATC
>CAIGRO010037058.1:0-18705 GCA_903798355.1 Fraxinus baroniana | reverse complement strand
ATGCATTTCAATTTCATGTTATAAACTTTCTTTAAATTGTGATCAAATTTACTTACGTCTCGAAACGATCGAGAAAAGGCGGAAGATAGTCTAGTGGAGCAGACTATTGCCGCACGGTGTCCCTTTATGTGCTAAAAAGAAAGATAACCCATAAAACCAAGTATAATGAGCAATAAAAGACACATTTCTCCTTGACTATGCATCAATTTAGTGATTAGACGCCTGCTGTGCAATCAGTTTGCCACAAGCTATTTTTGTATAGCTGCAAAACGAAAGTCAGTCCAGCGTATAACATCTGATATTTTGAGAAGATTAGTGACCTAAATTTGACATCTAAAACTGTAGTGAGCAATCGAAGACACCAACCTAAATTTAGTGATTATTGGGACAATTAAATCGGTATAGATTCTTTTTAAAACTCATTTAAAAAAAAAAAAAAAAAACTTATTTTCAATTACACATTATTCCAGTAAAAAAATTTTGTGCGTTGACCAAATTTTTTTTCCTACCTTTTATTTCTAATCGTATATTCTCCAAAAAGACCAGTTTTCATAAAATCTATTCTCCAAAAATTAAATTCAAATAGGCCTTATTATTATTATAATTGTCCATCCCAAATCAAATGGAATTTATAATTTCTTGCAATGAGATTATTTAGAATTCTATTTCGAAGGTTTTATTTCTAAGGGTGGTGGCAATAGTCAATGATAGTGCCGACAAAGGTGATGGAGGTTCATGGTTTCGACTTGTGTGTTTGCTGTGGTGATGATGTGGGCGGTAGTGGTGCTGCTTGGTGGTGGGTGGTGGCGGCGGCTGCCATTTGTTGATGTATTTGCGTTTGAGTTTGAGTTTGAGTTTGTGTATGGAATAAAAATCTGTATTTAAAGAGTAAAATACTAGAAGGTGGAGGACGTAATTTTTACGTTCTTAAATAAAAATGGTGTATGGGGCCTAATTTTCGAGTAAAGTTAATCAATGCTCACCTAGTTCTTAAATATCGAACCAACTGTAAGCTTCTTAGTGAGTTAATTGAATCAATGACCACTGAACTTTGCTATAGTTACTACTTGTTTATCGATGTTTAAAAAGTTACTCGTTACTTATTGAACTTTGTTGTATATTACTATTTACTCACTGCAATTTAAAAATTTACTCGTTGCTCACTTAAATTCGAACAAAATTAGTAATGCTAAGTAAATTTGGGTGAGTATTTACTCCCTAGTTTTCACTAAATAATAGGCCACCTAGGCCTTAGCCCATTGTGAATGAAGTAGTCCATTGAATTTTTCTGTACCGTGACCTCACCATGGAATGTAGTGCACCGGAAAAAATCCGCACTTCAGAGATCACAGATGAGAAGAGAAGAGAAGGTGTGTTTTCTGCGTTTTCACAGTCGTTATGGTTTCTGAATCTTGCACAACAATTCCTTTATTTATTTTTTGTTCTTCCTATATTTGAGAAAAGGCACTGTAATTTGGATTCTTCGGTCAAGAAATGCACTCTTTCATTCAGAAATTTTGCTAAATTTCCCATTCTTTGAGTTGGTTTAGTCGTGTTCAATTCTGCATTCCAAATTACTATGCTTTATACTCATCAAATTGTAAGTGGGGCAATTGAGGAATGAAATTAAAAAAGATGGAGGATATGTGTATTTGAAAACAAGGATTTTAATCTTTGCCTACTGGTTTTGACTTCTGGTTCAGCTCCCATCCCTTCCCCTGCACAATCAATTTTGCTTGTGAGGACTTCTTGTACAAGCTGGCCAGATGATTATTTATTGTTTTTGAAGACTCATTCGTTACTGTCAAAACCTACATGTTTTCTTTGCTGCTCGGTAATTTTTGTTTTGAGTAGTTGCTGTATTGTTCAATGGCTGCTCTAAAGTTCTTATTTTTCTCAGTTGTCACTTGTCATATATATTTGCAAGTCCTTCATTACTTTGAATCAAGGTTGGTCTAACTTGGTTTGTTTTGAACATGTTCCAATTCAATGCCGTATATGTGTTGTGGTCTAACTTGATTTGTTTTGGACAAGTTTCCAATTCAATGCCGTATATATGTGGTTTTATCGACTATACTTTCTTACATCAATATTCATGTGTATGCTTTCCTATAAGAAGTCAATTGGATCAATAGTAGATTCTATTAGATTAATATAATGTGTGGTGAAAATAGTCATTGCTGTCTATATCATTGTTGAATTTTTCAAGTTTTCATTGGTAATGTACTCGATTATATTTTTATTTTTCTTATTAATCTTGAATGTTCCCAAGATTAGTGACCTCAAAATACCTTTTTAATTGAACTTGTCTCTGTTTTGCATTTACTTTTTGGTGCATATTGAGTATTTTGCAGATGAACAGACGAGTGAACATTGTAATGTGGCATTAGATCCCTGTAATGACTAGAGTTTTAACCGAATCTAATTTATCATGATGTTCTTTTACTTTCTTTAGCCCTAGCCATGTTCGTAGAAGTATAAATGATTCAGAACTATCAAATCATGCTCATGGAGTCATTTACTTGGCTAATCAAACTGGAAGAAGTTTATAGCTCGTTCCTATTCTCCATGAACAGAAAAAGAAAGAGAACAGAAAGTGACCTAGCAAAATTAATTGCTTCCCTTTGTTGTTGTTGGCTGGCTTTTTAGTGTAAGGTTTTACTGTACATAATGGGCGAGTGTTGGCTTGCTTGTGGAATGGAAAAAGTTGCACTCCTTAGGAAGTAACTAGGGGGTGCCTATACTCCTTGGATATTAAGTGCTTTTCTTTTATTGATCATTGATCAAACATTGGTCTCTATAACACTTTTTGATTCTCTATATTCTCTCTCTTCCTTTCTATTTTTTTTTACGTACACACACACATTTGTACGTTAAGGAACATTTTTCGGCTTTGAAATGGTAAACAAAAGATCGCTTGGTTATTTGTATCTCTCATTTCTATGCAGTAATTTAGTCCTTTATTTTCTTTATTAAACAATAACTGAGTGGAATTAGTTAAATGTTAATGCACTGTGTCTCCCATTTTCAACATGATCGGGACAAATGGTCGCGATCCCGCAAGGTTGAGCTGACCCCAAAAGGTGTCCTCAGGCTGCAACTCGCTTACATGAAGCCAGAATACGGCTGTCAAATAATATTGCAGTACATTGTCTCCCTGGAGCCAATTCCATCTAACTATGTAAAGAAACCATGTAGATTTTCAGTGCCTATAAACAGAAGCCCCTTCAAAATCTTTGCCGCGGCGATGAACAATTAGTTTAGCACCACTTTCTACTTAAAGTTTCGATGAGAGTGTAAACACGACATCTGGGGTGTTTGATGAGTGGGAAAGTTGTAAAGCAATATTTACACTTTCCGGGCAATTCTTTTCACTTCATCATCAAGTAATTGGACAGAGTTGGCTTTTGTGGGGTTAAGTCTTTTTATCTTTTAAGGAGAGGGCGATATGCTAAAAGCTTTAAAAAGTTGAAGGCAAACTGCATTTTTCGTAACACGTACAATTTTAAGATTCCGAATCTTCATGGATATTATAAGATTAACTGCTTCTACATAATTTGAATTGTCAAATCTTTTAATCGCTGATTATATTCGTTTGGTGTTTCTTGTCCTCGTATGCTTCAGGTGCTAGAACATGCAATAACCATACAAACTAGCTCTATACAAGTTATTGATAGAATTCTCTGTGAATTTTCTTACTTAAAACATTTTATAAATATTGCTTACAGATGGTAAAATTGATAGGCAAAGTAAATGAATACTTATGGACTTCTTCATATTGTTCAGAGAATCCTTAAGTGTCTCATATTCACCTCTCTCTATTTATTTCACGGATTTATGCTGTTAAATTTCTTAACAGTACTTTTCTTGGTCCTCTTTACGGTTTCAGCACAGTGAATCAAGGATGCCAAGCAGGATTGGTGACAGAACTACTAGTGGATATCATTGTAAGAATTAGAAAACGATATTACCACGATTATCGGATTTACTGTCATTCAATATTCTTGTGGTCGAGAGCAATTATTTTGCAGACCAGCTATCTGATAACTGGCCGACGTGCCAGATTCTTGACTTGAGCAACTCTGTTGAGCTTTATTGCCAAGAATCTGACTTTGACTATCACATTACGAGTCATCTATATAACCTCAGATGTTTCCATGACAAACTTATGGCACTGCATCAAAAATGCTCTTGGCGTACTGAGAGTAGCTGTTAAGCTCAAATGCTCACAAACTGTTGCTACTTGTGTGAACTATTTGGAAGCATTCCCCTGAGAAGAAGCTGAGGAAGAAGAAGTTTTAAAAATTATACCTGGCATGGGAGCAGAAGCAGAGCCAATACTTGCTCGACTCCGGCCAGTCAATCCTCTGGCTATAATTAAGATTTTTCTGTCAGCTATTTCTTCAATGAATGATCTTAAAACCTCAGCTCAGGAGCAGCTTGAATACATGGTCACTGAAGATGATGATGCTCCATTGTTAACAGCGGATGATGATATCAAATTAGAGGTGAGACAATGTGTCAACAGAGTATCAAGCAGATTTGTAAATCTTGTGCATTCTTTGGTTGGTAATCTCCAAGAATCAGTTGCTGAGTCACAAAAGATGGAATTATTCCAGTCCAACTTAAGTAATCTGTTATGATCTTCTCAAATATTATCTAAGTTGGAATTCTTGAGAGATTTCGTTTACAAATGGGTGGAGATGTCGGAAAATATAATTTAAGTTGTCAAGTACGAATGCCCAGATGGTGAATTGACTGAAGTAAAGTTAGGAAGTTCTTGAAGTGACAGTTAAAAGTCTTAGTAGTAATAGGATATGTGACTGTCATTTTGCTTGCAAAAGAACGCCTTCGCACGATTAAATTCTTGCTTCCATTCATAAGGGTCATGAAGTTTTCAATTGATTCTGTCACCTCCGATGATGTCATGAATCGGCTGTTATAAATTGATGGGGAGCATTGGCAATCGTTGGAGTCAGCATTCGTTTCAATAGTTCTCACCTTACCATCAGAGAACCAGGCAGAAATTTTGACAGAATCGTTAGAAAATAAGAACATTCTTTATCCATACCTGACGGAGGCATTTGAGATTTGGTGTTACAGGTCCAAGGTTGCCAAGCGAAGGCTGGCAATGCTAGATGAAAGCCATCAGATGACTAACGGTGTATGATTTCTTTGCTTTCTTTTTTTATTTTTTTCCTTTTTTGCAAAATGATTAATTTTTTTTCATCAATCTTACAATTAGAAAGTCAAAATGCTATTTTTCACTGGCCTAGATCGTTGCTTAGGTTGAAAAATGTCTCACCAGTGTGTAATTATGTAAATCTGTTGGACTCTATACTTCTGATGGCCTGTCCAACTTCTGCTTTATAATATTCTTGCTGAGTTATTTTATCCATGCTTATTCATTTCTGAATTGCATTTGTAGCCAATGGTATTTGTGGGTCCCACGAAAGGTGTGGAAAAAAAGTGATTGACCGGAATACACCACTCCGTTAGCTTTGCCTTGCTGTTTTCGAAGATTTCTCCCATCCTTAAACTTCGGAGTGTAGGCTATCCTTAGTTGAAGTGAACTTAAAAATCAATTAAGTTTTTCTAGCAATACACCTTTTGGGCTTTTCGGAAAGGCCATTGCCATGGTGTTGTAGAGAGAGACCTCAAGTCAAGTCTGCTTCTGCCCCTTTCAATCATCATCCAGATATCCAAACTTGCTCTTCTTGAAATTCTGTCTACTTTCGTGCTTTAAAGTTCTGTAGTTAGAAATTCAATTTTCCGATTGTTCAGTTCGATATGCCTGACCGTTATGGACCAATCCACGATCTGTCCCGAGTCGGGTTAAACGTGGCGATTTTTCTATACAGTCCACAAGAACAAAAATAAGGTGAATGTTGTCCAATTTGCCATCCATCCAATTGTAAATTGACATATCATGAAAAATTAAAGTTGTCGTCAAATTTGATTTTCAAACCTTAACATCAATTTTAATTTTCCATAATTTGTCAATTTGCAATTTGGTGGACAACAAATTGAACAACATAAATGGACAACAGATCTGTGAAGTCGTATAGATATAGAATTCATGCAAATAATTAGTGCGCTTTGCTGTTTCCCTATTCAAAGCCTTTAAGCAACTATGATTCCCTGTTCAAATCTGGTTAATATTTGAGTGCAATTCAACCATGCCACAAAAGAAAAATTTCCCATTTTGATGATACCTTCAACTATTGGATAATTTGTTGGACAAGGAAATATTGTAAAATATTTGTGTATTTTCTTTTAATTTGATTATGTCTCAAAGTTAAAGAAAGACACGTGTATATCAATACTATTGTATCTTAAACACGTTCATTCACTTGTAGGCGATTTTTTTTTTTTTTTTTACCAATTTAAACCTTATACAAAATTTTAATAAATGAGTGACGCGAAGAGCAGAACTTGTCTGCGACAACCTTCTTGTCATGTCATCCACTGGTTCTTGAAGATTGAAATGAGATCATAAACACGTCAGATCCCATGAACTTTTGATTGGCTGACTAGGCTTAGTACTATGTTTTTAATGGATCAGATATGATCCCATTACCAAAAACCACAGGGTTTGTGAAAAAAATAAAAAATTAATTCAAAAGAAGAACGGAAATTTGGGGTTAATTATCTCAATAGTCATAATAGTCACTGAACTTTATCAAAAGTTTCCACCAGGTCACTTAAATTTAAAAACTACGTGGTTAGCCACTGAACTTTCGAAACTGCAACCCCATGCATCATTAAACTTTAAAAATCACCCATTAATCACTGAACTTTGCAAAAGATTTCTACGGGATCACTGAACTTTGCAAAAAGTTTTCAGATGGTCACTGACTCAGTGATCATATGGGAAAACTTTTGTAGATGGTCACTGACTCAGTGATCATCTGGGAAATTTTTGTAAAGTTCAATGACCATTTGGAAAACTTTTTGCAAAGTTCAGTGACGAATGAAGTGATTTGTAAAGTTCAATGATGGATGAAGTTGCAGTTTCGAAAGTTCGGTGACTAAACATGTAGTTTTTAAAGTTCAGTGATCTGGTGAAAACTTTCCGTAAAGTTCAATGACTATTGGGATAATTAACCCGAAAATTTGTGATGGATTTGAGACGAAATTAATTCGTTAAAAGATTTTGTTGAGTTTTACTCTCAAGGCATTATCAACGCTTCATTAGTATGAACGTGTGAGGTGGATCAATTTAATCCACTTGGCACATGAGTATTTGTCTTGAGCATTTTGAAATGATTGTACTAGTTGATGTGTATTATGGACAATAGATTAAATCCAATGGTTGGATTTAGTCTTGTGGTCAATTACAAATTCTAGTTATGTCTCTTTCATAGTATAATATTTGAATTTGAAATTATAATTATAAGACTTATTCACCCTTTTCATTTTGGATTTGACATAACAAAAGAGAGTAAGCATAAAGAAGTAAACAAGTGAGAGAAGTTCATATCTCCGACAAAATTCTTGGTGGCTTTCGCTGAATTTATTTCTCGATATATCCATTATCATTCCTGTGAACGATGGTGCATGATCCATTAGTAGTGTTGAAGAAGTTTTAAGTCTTTTTTTTGTTTGATTTTACACTTTGAGAGTTTATATTTTCCACATTGTAGCTGTACATTTACTAAAAGTTTCTAGTAAATTTATGATTAATTTGCAAGTGCTAAAATCCTTTTTTATAATTCGTAAGTTTTCTCGTAAACTTAAATGAAATTAAAATATTTGAAGAGTACTCGGTATATTCTTTCTTTTTCTTTTTTTCCTAATACAGGCCTTAATGAGTCATGAGCCTAGATATATATTACGTATGGCTTGTCTTGGTCCTTGTGTGAAGTAGTCAAGTCGTACTGAGTTTGGACACTTTTCCCGTTGCGTTACAAGAAAACCGGGTGTAGAGTATTGAGGCGACACTGAGTAGTTGGTAGTTCAATCTACTTTCTACTCGTAGGTGACAAGAAAATCAAGAGGGTGTTTGGTGGGGATTTAAATTAGATTTTTAGTAGATTGTGATAGAAATTTTTGAAATGTGTGGTTGAAAAGTTGTAGGTCCATGAAAGATATGGTTAATATTGATTGTTTGACTTTGACTTAAATTAAAATCAGATTTTAATCCAAAACAAACAGGCTACAACTGTAGAGTAGTTAGGCTGCAACGTGTTCGATCCTTTAGGTCCACTTTGTCTCATCAAGTGACAAGAAAACTTAGTTTGGACAGTTCGACCCACTTTAACCCCGTATGGCAAGAGAGTAGTTAGGTCACAACTCACAATGAGTTCAGTCACTTTTGCCTCGCTATTGACAATTGTGAGGCCACATTGAGTTTGTACAATTTGATCCACTTTTACCAGGTTACATGGCAAGAAAACCATTCAGATAAGAGGGCTGCTGCTTGTACGAAAAGAAATCAATAGAAATGCAACAGAATAGACGCAATAGAGGGTGGGTTTTTTTTACCTCAATATTTTACTCACATGGGGCCACCCCATGTGAGCTTTCTGACAGAATTCTGGTTTAATTCGCTCCGTACAAATGAATTAAACCTTCAGATAATTGGCTTCTTTCTTGACAGTGACAAGCGTGAACAGTTAGAGCGCATAGATATCAAATATAAGACAAAACAGAAACCTGAATGATGATGTGCTGACCTTAAATTCAGCAGCCACCCCCACCATCATCAATGGCTTGAGGCGGAGCAATGCGTACAAAATTGGATTATAAAATGATTGATCAAATATGTGTTGGCAAGATCTTGACCAATAATTTAAACAATAGTTTTTGAAATCACTGGCCCAAATTTTGCCAATCACATATTTTGTCAACAATTTTTGTAATCTAATTTTGTACAAGTAGATTAACACATTGAGGCGTTATCTCCTCTTCCCCCGTACGGGATTTAAAGGCCACGGTACGTTTTAGAGACTCCACTCCACTTTTCATAAATTCAACTTTGATAATCAAAACAATTCCCACTTAATATAAGTGATTTTGGTTATGCACCATTAATTGCTTGTCAACACCTGATTACGCAATCTGGGTTTAGCTGATTTTACGAATCTTGTATACTTTCGGTATTCTGTGTTAACTCGCCAAGTCAAAAACCATAATCAGATTTTTATTGCTTGTCAACACCTAATTACGCAATCTGGGTTTAGCAGATTTTTACGAATCTTGTGAACTTTCGGTTAGGGCTGGACAAAAGTCCCGAATCGAACGGTTCTTCATAAGTTAAATATCCGAACGGATACCCGAATCAAGAACTGATGAGTTTGAGTCGGATCTCGAGTCTAGACTAAGAACCGAATAACCGAAACTAAATATTTTATTATTTTTGTTATTGAATTAATTAAATTATTTTATTTTTTCTAAATAAATTAACAACTTAATTAAATAAATCTGATCATAACATAATTTTAATTTTAAAACCCAAATCATTTTAAAACCCGTTAACCTATTTTAAAGACAAGAAATCATTGAGTTTGGTATCCATTTGCAGTTTTTGTAAAGAATATGAACCTCCGTTATAATTATATCTTAATAATTAATATGACAACATGACTATTTGAATTTGCTCATTCCCATTTATGCATCTATTTAAGAACTATACAAATTTTATTTTTATAATTGTGTTCAAGTAGTTGATGATTAAATCAAATAGTTGGTGATTTATATTTCATTTTCTTTATGCAGGCAAACTGCTTGAAGTAAATGAATTATTGATATGAATTACCGACATTTTAATATTAATATCTACTTTAAGGTATTTGTATACATTGAATTAATGTTATTCGATAGGCAGTTATTTATATATTTTTGAATTGTGGTACGTTAATTTGTAAAAATCTCGAATTAAATGTCATTAGTTATATTCATGTGGTGTTGCTATAAATATTAAAAAAATTAATTATGGTACCGAACACTACCCGAACCCGAACGATTTCATAATTATATTTGGACTCGACGGTTCCATTTATTAAATACCCGAAAATTTTGGAACCGAACATAGTTGAATCGAACCAAACTGACCCACGACCAACCCTACTTTCGGTATTCTCTGTGTTAACCGCCAAGTCAAAAACCAAGATCAGAGATTGGTGGAATACAGTGCACTTTTCACACTTTTAACTGCAACCATTAGTTCTGTTTAGCCAATTTTTTCTGCTTTAAATAGTGGAAAAGCTGTATCCCAGTAATTAATATGGATTTCTGATCCAAGTAAAAGTAATGAGTAAGAGAAAACCTTTTTTTTCTTTCGGTTGTCAATGAAGAAACTTTTGTCATTATAGTAAACATCAAACAAAAGGCATCTACACATCTCATAAGCAATAAAATATATTCTCGAATTGCATTTGCAACCCACTTTTGATTGCTATAAATATTGGACGGGAGTATCCTCCAAAATGCATTAATTTCACATCTACAAGTCTGTGTCTAGCAACTTCATAAGCAGGCTTACATATAACCAGACTTTCTCCTTTTCACTGGCTTTTGTTCATGGAAATCGATTCATCAAACCAAGTAAAATGCACCAGATCGAATGGTGGCATTCAGTTTAAGGCCAAGGTGGTGGAAATTATGGAGAAAACCAAGAAAATGGGACAAGATGATCCGAGGAGAGTTGCACACTCTGCAAAGGTGGGACTGGCTCTCACATTAGTGTCCCTTTTCTACTATTTCAGGCCTCTCTATGATGGCTTTGGACAAGCAGGAATGTGGGCAATCTTAACAGTTGTGGTTGTTTTTGAATACACAGTTGGTAAGTCTTGTGATTATCTAGTTCATGGTCAACACATATCAGCTTATATATGTTATTTTGCTTATATAAAGTAAATATTAACCACATATCATCATTTTTACCCCTATACTAACTTAAATAAACTAAACTGATCTTCTTCTCTTTAGGTGGAACCCTATCGAAGTGCCTTAACAGAGGTTTTGCAACATTGCTAGCAGGCGCTTTAGGGATCGCAGCTGAATACTTGGCCACCCTCTGTGGAGAGAAAGGAGAGCCTGTTCTTCTTGGCATTCTAGTGTTCATTATAGGTAAATATTCAATCTTCCTATGACGCTCGAAAACTTCAAAAAACCAAGAGTTTTTGTTTCTTCTAAGCTTCAAACTCTTCGTAAACTATAGAAATCTACTGTTAAGGGATAAAATCTCACATTGAATAAAGATGAAAGCATATATCAATTTATAAGAGTTTGTGCTACTCCTTTGAGTAAGGTTACCCTACAAAAAGCCCTTCCTTTTTAAACTCAATATTCATTTGATGTTACATTTTTCCAGAAACTTACATCATATTAATTGTTTCAAAATTTCTAAATGCAGCTGCAACATCAACATTTATGAGGTTTTTTCCAAATATCAAGAGGAGGTATGATTATGGAGTCTTGATATTTATACTGACGTTCTCACTGGTGACTGTATCGGGCTATCGAGTGAGCAAAATTGTCCAGCTTGCTCACCAAAGGCTGTCCACAATTCTCATTGGTGCCGCAACCTGTATTGTAATCTCCATATTCATATGTCCAGTTTGGGCGGGTCAAGATTTACATAATCTGGTTGCTACTAATATAGAAAAACTTGCTAGCTTCTTAGAAGGTACGCGTGGAATTTTCAATTTTTAATTTGTTACTTTTATGACAAAATATATGTATCTGACAAACATTTCTACAAAAATTGATTTACAGGTTTTGGAGATGAAGGTAGCATAGTTGCCTCCAAAGATGACAAGTCTTTTCTTGAAGGATATAAAAGTGTGCTAAATGCAAAGGCCACTGAGGAATCCCTGGTAACTATATACGTTCTCTAACCACTTAAACTTCTATGTTTTAAATTAGAGTCGATACCATGAAGAATTCTTGACAAATCAATGCTTTATTATTTTCAGGCAAATTTTGCATGGTGGGAGCCGGGTCATGGTCCCTTCAAGTTTCATCATCCATGGAAACAATACTTGAAGATTGGAGTCCTTGCTAGAGAATGTGCATGTCATATCGAAGCACTTAGTGGCTACATATGCTCAAGGCCTCAGGTAATAACTGTGTAGTCAATTAATTCATGCCGACTCCAAATTTATTCAAAATATTAATTAATTTGTTGTTGCAGGTTCCATCAGAGTTTTACGGAAAGATTCATCAACCTTGCATAAAAATAGGCTTAGAATCTGGCAAGGCTCTAAAAGATTTAGCAGCTGCAATTAAGAATATGATACATCCATGTGATGCTGAAACCCATATAAAGAATTCGAAAGCAGCTGCTAATGAACTCAAAAGTATTCTAGAAAATTCCTCATTTCTATCCATACAAGACGATGTTCAGGAAATCGTGCCAGCACTCGTTGTTGCATCGATACTAATAAATATCATCGATTGTGTCGAGAAAATTTCAGATTCTATTCATGAACTCTCTGAAAAGTCGCATTTCAAGAATGCAAATTCACCTGAGAAACAACAGCAAAAGCAATTGCTTCACCGTGGAATTGTGAAACCTATTAATGATGATGGTTGTGATCATGTTGAAATCGAGATACACGGAATAAGTGAGGACAACTCGTCTGTTCGAGCAACAAAGAAAGATGAAGCAGTGCATATGTAAGTTTTTTTTAGGAACAAAATATGTTGATGTAGGTCGACTGATATACGAGGCTTTGTACATTTTACCATGAAGTCGATGATGTATCGTTGTCGATGATAATGCATCATAGTGCAGTATATGTACGGAAATCATTATTATGATGGAAAGCAATAAAATTAAGCCAAAATATTTCTTTTTCCTTTATAAAGTACTGTCTTTTTGGTGAAGGAATATTTTTCTTTACAATAGAGTAAGTGCGCTTATTTTCTAGCACGAATTTATACTTTATCGACGGGTTAGTCACTCAAAAACAACATAGAATCAAGAAGATCACGTTTCTTAGGTATCAGTATACAATAGCAAATAAAAAAACTGTTTCCTACTCTAGCAACTTCAATTTTTAAGGGTTTCAATATCGTAAAACAAAATTAAACTTGCGTAAAGCGTAGAAATATCACTTTTATTCTTCGAAAATATCATTTTTTCACAAAATCTACGTAAAAAAAAGTTTAGATAGTAACAATGTACAGACGGTTTTAATAAGCACAGAAACTGAAGTGGCCACTGTACAAACATATATTGGGACGTTTTGGAATCTGTTTTTGGAGTTTAAGGGTGAAGAGATGGTTGGAACTACTCGATCGATCTGCTATACGTACGAAAAATTCTTCACCAACAATTTCCTTAACAGTGAATAGGTTAAGAAACCTCAGTTCAGGCACTCAAGAAGAAGACCTCAAAACAAGAAAAAAAAATAAGTATTTTTTCGTGGGGAGAGTGGGGATTGTTCCCCACTTGAATCCCATTTATGCAAGTTGCTTGAAGAATATTCTACTATGTTTTTTCTTTCCGACAGTATGCGTGTGAAATCGTCCTAGGGATCAGTTCAGGTTTAGGGTTGAAAGAATAAAAATTTATACATTTTATATACAGTAAGAACAGGAACAGGAGTAAAAGGAAGCAAATTAACATGTTTTTTCATTTGAAAGTTTAAAATGTTACATCTTATATTCAAGCTAACCCCATATAGTCAAACTATAGGTTTATTTTTTGCTAGGTTAGGGAAAAAAAATTATAAATGAGTGGTTTAAATTTCCACAAAGGATTGTTAGTTGCTTTTACATTATGTTGGGTTTTTTTATCGAAAAGTTTCAAGGCAAGAAAAAAAAAAAATTATTGATCATTATATTCAAGTTTATACAAACACTATGTATAAAATAAACGGTGAGTCTAATAGTACAACGGGGTGTCCATAATGAATACCCGCCGGCTCCCGCCGGCACTCCCTCCAATAGGGGCCCGCCGTGGACACCTCGATGGACACCCGTTGTACAAGTAGATTAATTCTAAAATAAATTTGTGTGACTTGTTATATTCGTTACTTATATAACAATTAAGTGATAAGGTTTTTTTCGATACTCTCAACTCGACGTGTTAGAATAGATGGAAAAAGCTGAGAAACAATCAGAGTGAAAAATATGCAAGAAGCTGCAAGTAATGCTCCACTCGTGGCAATCTAGTATTTATGGACGGCCGCCAGTAGACAATAGAAAGTAAAACTTGATTCTACTTCACGATCTCCCAACTTCGTCGGATGCCGTCGAACTAGCCGTTAAGCTCATTTTGGTTCAATTTTTTTTTTAATGAAATTTGTGTCTTTTTTCATTAATTTTTGTATCCCTTCGTAATTGGGATGTGTTTTCCTTAAGGTTCTGTTTCTTTCATCGTTCTTGGTTCAAGGTCTTCAGTTTCTTCTCCTGCTCAAGTTTCCATTCAATTTTTATTTTTTTATTTTTGGCCTTTGGTCCTATAGGCTTGCCATTGAACAATCTACTTTGGCTTTCCATTGAATCAAAATTTTTTTTTTTTTTGGCACCTAGTCCATGTTTCCCATGGCTATTGAAGAAGATTGGTTAATTGCTAAAATGGCTGTCTTAATATCTTAAACCACTAAATGCCATTAGATCTATCTTATGAATTTTGTACTTAATTAATTATTTGTGGAATAATACGTTTACTTATCAAAGTTTATTTTAAGAAATAAAAAAAATAAAGAATTACACTCTGTGGACTTATTGATACGCACGCGCAATGGACTAGAAGTGTCCTCATGTTTAGTTTAATGAAATAATTCGTTTGGTGGAAATTAAAATAGATTTTGATAAAAGTTGATAAGATTTATGGTTTATAAAATTTGCAGATTTCATAAAATATATGATTAGAAATAATTGTTGACTTTAACTTAATTATAATCTAGGTTTTAGGATGTGTTTGAGCCACATTATTTTGGAAAAATATACTTCGAAATAATAGATTGATGGAGAATGTGTGGTTAAAAAAGAATGAAAAATTATTGATGTGATGAAAAATATTATTTTATTGAAAAATATACGATTAAAAATAAGTAGAAGAATGACAATAAAATTTTTAATATATACCAAACAGAGGCTTAGTCTCTATCAAACATGGACATATTACAAGATGATAATCATGTTGCCAAGTTTTTTTCTTTTACTTTTTCCTGTCTTCAAAGAAAAAGTAAATTTGCTTAGATTTTTAATATGACTTCTGTGCCTTTCTTGAAAATTCAGCTCCTCCATTGAAAATGGTTCCAAGTAGTAAGATATAGGAACTAGAATATTCGTACATCTTATGATAAAAAGAAGTTTATAAGAAAAAATCGTACATCTTATGTAACCCCACCACCCCCTGATGATATTTAAAAACTTAATGACAGCACCTTACTTTTAAGATAAATTAGGGTAAATTCAAGATCTCTATGGGGATATTATTTCAGGTATATATAAAAAAAAATAATTTTTGGTGTACAAAATAGGTTACAAAAGGGTGTCCACAAATTTGGCAATTTTGAACACCCTTTTGTAACTCATTTTGTACCTGTAGCACAATCCATATAACAATATGGAGTATGCTTCAATAATGCAGCTAAACTTCGAGCACTACTTACAAGATACAAGTCTCAAGTTGTGTTACCAAAGAACCTTGCTAATAGATAATGTCAAACTCCCCATGGTAAGATATATAGGAGAGTAAAAACTTATGTCTAGGTATAAAATAGCTTTTGTTAGGAAGGGAAAAAAAAATAGCAACAAGAATATGAATGCGTTAATAAATTTATTTTGAATTGAGTAAATATTCAGAATGAGCTGTTTAATTAAATTATTTAAAGTATGATTATACCATGTGACTAAAGACTCTTTTAAGTGTAACACTTGGAAGTAATAATAGATTTTAACAGTGAAGTTAGGTAAAGTGACAGATGGTAGGCTATTTTTTTGTATAGTATTTTTTATTTTTTTGGGGGGCAAAGTAGGTATAAGTTGGTAAATAACATTTTGAAGCAGCCTATAAAGCACTTCTAAAGAAAATTGAAAACTTATCACTCTAATTTCTAACTTATCACGCTTGTAACAAGTTGATCGTTAACATTTAAGTGTTAGCGTCATCGGATAATGAAATTATTTAATTGGAGATCAAATTCAATGTCTTTAATTAGATCAATGGAGCGTTAGGATGTTGGAAGAGGGAGGAGAAAGAATTGCGAGGGCTGGAGAAAAGAGGTTTGCAAAGTTGTAATCGTGTGGCTGCAGATGATAGTGGGTGGCTGCCAGCCAGCGGAGAATTATATCATTATATCATTCCGTCCAAAGTACAAATACTTTGTATTGGGATTTAGAATTCATTTGGCTGGACTTCTCTTTTGCTTCTACCTCTCGTAGAAGAATTTTATAAGGACACTATGGGCTTGCTTTTGGTACGAATTTCGTTTTTTGTTTTTGGTAGAAATCTTTCTAAAAAATTCACATTAATTTTTGTTTAGAAACTAATTTCTGAAATAGCTTTCTATCCTATAAGTGTTTTTAAAAGAAATGCATTAGATCAGTTTTCTCTAAAAACTCTTGTAACTAGGAGAACCACATTAATAAAATTAACCAAATGAGTCGAAAAGAAATTTTTAGATCTTGATAGCTCATTTTTGGCTTTTCGAAAGCCTTAAGTCAACTTTCTCTAAAATCTTTTCTAATAAGATAAAATACTTTTTAAAAATTATTTAAATATGTACAAAAACAACTTCTTAATTTGAAAAGTATCTTTTAACATTTCAAAAGCTTATCATACGAGCCTTTAATCACTCTCTAAATCAGAATTACTTTTATTGATCATCCATTAATGAAATCTTAATAAAGTATTGCATATCATAGTTGTATGAAGAAATCGACTTACACCAACCCAACCCAACCCCACCCCTTTCCTTGTTGGGGGTGAGTAGTAGTGTAGTGCATGTGTAGGGAAAATTCAAGAAACTATGGCCACATCATGTGGTTCTTTTTTCCATACCCAAACGTGCCATGCAAATGACCTATTTTTTAATATTTACAGTGGCTGCGATCCCACAGCATAAACCATATTGGAAAAAAGGATGAATATTCTCATTGCCAATGTCAGATTAATTATAGTATTAGGTTCGTGAATGATGTTTACAACTTATAAGTTAAAAAAGTTCTATGTGAAATGCGATTTATGACAGGGGTCTGATATCATCAAGTTGTACATATCTATGGAACCCATATTGATTAACATAATCAGTATTTATAATCTGATTTAAAGAGATTCCAAGAACCAATTAATTACGTTAATGGTCATTCTATTATAGTTATTTGTGTTGGTTAATGATTATTGAAATATTAATTAATTATGTTAATGATTATTGAAATTATGTTGTTAAGGCAATACTCACTCGAGTTTTTAATCGATATATTGATAGTCACCTGATCAAAAAAGTTATTTTTAAATCTACGTGACACCATTAAGTGTCAATTTGTTATTAAATGACGTTATTTTTTTTACACCAATTTAGATGTATTGTAGAGTTAGGAAATTAAACATGTTCACATGAGAAAATGTAATGTCGACTTTGTTTTGTTATAAGTTTTTTTTTTTTTTTTATCTTAAATCAAATAGTAAACTTGCTCTTGTTTTTTAACCACTATTTTGTAATTAATTAGTGGGGTCCACCCTAATGTGAGAAATTGTAAAAATTAAAATTCCCTAATGATTGTATAAATGGATTTTTCCTTTGCCGAATTGGCGTAACGAATTAGAAATTTATAGTAGTGCAACATAGTATTTATAATTTTTATTTGGTGACCATTTGTGTAATAATTAGAAATTTGAGTGTTATTACTATAAGAAAGCAACTTCAATGACATTGACGTAATTAACCCTATTTGTGCGAATTGGAAGGGTATAAATATTGTCATTTCTTAATAATATTAATTACGAATGAAAGTAATACAAATTCTCATGTTCTTTTCAGTATTGTTCTCAATTTTATTCATTTTATAATTTCTAGCTCTTCAATTACTAGAGGAGCCTTACGAATCCAAACTATGAGTTTTTCTCGTAAAGATAATACTTCTGCTTTTTTGTAGAAAAACATTTCGAAAAAGTTACATTATCCCAATTTTTTATAAAAGTTCTCCTAATCTTACAAAGTAATTCCAGAAGATTCAAACATAGCTTTTGGGACTCATAAGCAACTTTTGACTTTGAGGGGCTATATTGTCACATAAAAAGTCTTTGTTGCATCATATATATATACTAGCAGTAAGTACGTGCATTGCACATCTTATATATGAAATGAATGATATGCATAATATTTTTAAAGTAAGGTAACTGATAATGTTAGAGAGAAAATTATATATATAATTGAAATGTAATTTTTTGTTTTCTTATTTGTTTATCCTAGACATTGGTTGGACCCTCATTTTCAATCATTACAGCGACATCGATCAGCTTTTTGGTACAGATGGGAACGAAGAATAATCGAATTAAGAGATGTACATTTGATTAAGTTTAAAATATTTACTTAATAAGTAAACTAAAGGTACATAAATGATTTTTCAAAATAAAAAATTACTCACTTTGTCTGTAACATAACTTTTTTACCTTAAAAAGTAAAAACAAAAAAATATTATTTCTAGACAAATTTAGAAACAAAAAATTACATACCAATTATGTTTGTCATATTATTCCATAGAATTTATTTTAATTTAAAAATCAAAATTACATTCAAA
>CAIGRO010037043.1:0-13708 GCA_903798355.1 Fraxinus baroniana | reverse complement strand
AATGAGGGAGGACTTGATTGCAATTCAGACTTAGTGGAGCACTAAGTAGCACTATATGGAACTCATTTTCATTTTATACAAACAAAACTCTAAACCACCAATGCAGAAAGAAAGAAGGGGAAAAAAATGGAAAGAAAAATGAAAACCGAACGCCGCCGCCATTCTCCACCCTCTCGACAACGATGCTAGGTTTATAGAGAGTAGAAACGGTAAAGAAGAGAAGGGAAAGAAAGGGAAAGGAAAAGAAAAAAAAAAGAGAGAGAGAGAGAAAGAAGAAGCAAAAACAACGAAATATCGGGTTGAAACTTGGAGGATCGGACACATATCTCATCCCCATACCCGTGTCGTGTCCGACACATGTACTCTGACTATTTTGAAAAGTTTGAGCATCAGAGGCCCTATGCATGATTTGTGAATTCAAAGAATGTAAGGAAGTTGATGATGTGGAGAATGACATTCAAATGAATCACGTTGGTGGCAAAATGATAGTTTTATTGGCAAAATTATCTCATCTGTTTGTGCATACATACGTTTGATCTAGTGTTGCATGATTTCAGAATCAATGCCACGCAGACCTCAGTAGGAACACATGAGCAAATCAATACATTCCTTATGAACAAAAGAGTGGGGGAGAGGATGAAATCAGGGAGATGATTCAGCTATGAGAAAATAAAGGTTGAATAGTATAACATTGATTAAACAGCAGTTTTGACATTTAACCCAAAGCAGTAGATACAGCCTTGATTTACACTTTGATGTTACAGGAAGTTAGGCATGTTTTTTTAACAGAAAAGGTTCTGTTTATTAAGTGCCTAAGCCAAGATGGTGAAAATTTGACAATTTTTTTGCTTCGTAGAACTCACCCGAGTGTGCATTGCTTGTGGATCAATATAGGGAAGTATATGGATAGCCTTTGTAATTGCTTGTACCATGTCATTTGGATCCGGCTCTGCGAGAACAATCATATCATCTGGAAGAACCTACAAAAGAAGGTAAACATTTCAGAAGTCTGAACGCACAACAATAAGTTTCCAGAATAGGCAAAAAGCCAGCAATGGTGAAAATCTCATCCCCACACAATACTAGCACAATTGAAGAAGCCATCAAACTAGTCCAGCAAAGAGAGAATGTATAATGACCATGCCTCTGGGACACCTCCCACTCGTGTGCTGACTGTCAATAATCCACAACTAGCTGCTTCAAGTATGGCTATACAAAATGCTTCTGTTAAAGAACTTAAAAATAGGACAAAATCAGGTAAAACTGTTAAAAGAAATCTGAGATGTAATATATTATAGAAAAAATGAAGGTAAAGTTTAAGTTTTATGAAAACTCCAAACAGTACTAGGGATTTGCAAATCTAGTTTCCAGATCTTTTATTTGATATAGAATGAAAGCGGGGAACCGTCTATATTACATTTTATTTTTAGGTCAATGTATGATGCATAAAAGAAGCCTCGAGCTAGCTCCACAGGGAGATGTTCCAGCCATGTTGAACCTAGTCCAGTCAAGAATATATTCTACCTTTAGGCTAGAATAAAATTAGTAAATTTTAAGCAAGATTTCTGCTACTTCTAGAGGCCAATGGTTTTGGTATATTTCCAAGAAGTGACTTTACCAGCATGAAAGTTATCACGTCCATGATACATCCCTAAGAATTTATTTTTCCCCCTCAAAAAATTGGTAATCTTAAGTGCGCTCATATCAGGTCTTTTTTTTTTTTTTGATAACCGTGGATGTCCGGACCAGCTTGCGCGCACCTCTACTAATCCCACGGGGCCCTGAAGTTTACATCCGGTACTCACCTTAGTAGTTCTGAGGGGATTCAAACTGGTGACCATTGAGGAACAAACCCAATGCCTGACCAATTGAGCAACCCCTCAGGGTTAATGTGATTTAGACAACTAACAAGCATAAAATCACTCCAGCATGCAATCAATCAAATTTACTAAAAGTAATGTCTCAATTACATACTGAATATGTAATTCAAATTTTCTATTGATGCCAAGCAACAATGGACTGGGAACTGAAGAAACACACCTATAATGGCCTAAAATACCGACTACTGCCATAGTCATTCCCGCAAAGTNTCTTAATAGCACACAGCATAAACTCTAATCCTTCAACACATTACCCTTGACTATTAAAAATTCCTAAAATCTCCAAAAGACTATCTTCGGTATGTTGTCCATACTAAAGAATAGTCCTACTTTGTTCCAATAATTGTCCTTCTTTCCTGCTCCAGACAAATGTGGAATGCCCTCATCCATTAACACCTTGACTCCTCTTCCAACACATTCAAACTCTTTACCTTTATCATCTTAAAACTGAAGAAAACAGCCCAAAACATTTATTTCCTTGGTGGGTAGAAAAGATCAAACATCAAAGATGACGAGGGAATATAGCATGCTTTTCCTACATCAAGAGGTTGCAAGGGTATCAAAGAGAAGGAACTAGAACGAAAGGCAGTGTCCAAGATAATTATTATTTAAAGGTGGATTAATTCTCAGTGGATGCCACCCTTAATGATGAAGTAATTTCATCAAATAGAAACTGTTCCAGCACCTCTATCATCACCGTCAATGAAACAGGATCTCATAATTTCTTCTATTGATTTTTCTATTTTATAGCCGCAAAAGGCTATTATAACATAAAAAAACAGTTCAATCTACACCAAATTGCTGAAGCCTGGGACTTTCTTTGTCTCTTTTATTGGTACCTCCTTATAAGGGATAGATAATTTCATGAGATTAACAACAATTAATGCCTTCTCTATTGGCAAAGAAAATAGTCAACAGTCTAAGCCCTTGTTTGAGCCACATTTTTTCCGTCAAAATGTATTATTGATCCGCGATTTGACACCATTTCAACCACACATTCGTCAATAAAATAATATTACCTGCAAACCCAAATTTTTTCCTTATTTTTGAATCATACATTCTCCATCATAACACTATTACAAAATGCATTTTTTGAAAAAAAAAAATGAGACTCAAACAAGCCCTAAATATTATTTCATTCAATCTTTATATTTGGAAGTCGCCATATGCTTATCAGATTAAAATGAAAAACTTCGGCTTATCCTCGTCGAAATGGTTGGTACACTCAAATCTTATGCATGACTCCATACCTCAACCAACGTTCAAAATATGCATTAAGGGCATCAAACTCACTGTTACAAGCATTTAGAAATAGTTGAAATTTAGCGCTTGTGTTGGGAGGTGTTTATAATCGGTGTAAATTATAATAAGATCTTACGAAATGTTGTGGATAAAAAGTAGATTTGATCAAAAAGTGTGTATAATTTCAAGACCTCCCAAACAAGTGTTTAGGCTCATATTTTCAATTGTAATTGAATTTTAAGTTTGGCCAAACATGCTCTCAATCCTAAATATACCAGAGCAATCCTATAGATAAAAGAAAAAGTAAACTATTATCCTATGACTACATTAATTCCTAGCTAGACTAGAATATAAGATAAAGAGTACAAGCTAAATAGATCTATGCTAACTCAAAACAAATTAAACCATTCTTCAAAAGTAAAAAACTGATTGAAATAGGTACAAAAGTTTTGTGTCTTTTGACATACTTGAAAAACTAAAATAAGTAATAAAAAAAGGAAGTTATCTACCTGTTTAAAAATATATGGCCAGTTATCAAAACAGACTGTACTTTAGCATGTGGGACAGCACCCAACATATCTACTCGATCTTGAAGAGAGTGTTTTTCCCTCATTTCTTCCAGCCTCACTCTTTTTGGTCCATCTCCTCCAATAATGAAGCGTACCTTGTCACGTGCATCCGTGAGAGAGATAATAATAAAAAGTTATGGTATGAGTGACATGCACGGTATAAACCTATAATAAATGGAAGGGGAAATTCAAACCTAGAAAAGGCTTCCTGACATGTTAAGTTATGCTTGCCAATGTTCATGCTATCACTTACCTTTTCTGTCCAAATAAAAATGCTGGCCATATTTTATTCTGGTATGTATATATATAGGTAATGGGTATAGGTAAATTAGAGGAGACTGAGTCCTGATATTCATAAAAATTCTAAATTTCCAGTTGAAAAACAAGGAAGTTCACAGCATAGACCAAACTTAAAGATTGCATGGCGACAAAACAGTGGTACTTCTAACATGGAAAGTAGTCAAGGTTCTTCAAAAGTGACAGCTGATCAGTGTTAATGATAGAAATGACAGTTTATGGTCTAGGTTTGCACTCGTTGCACAGGATTTATCTAACACCTTACTGCACAGACTTGGTGGTAGTGGTGTAATGCTAGTCTCACTTGATTGTAGTCAGAAAGTTCAGAAGCAACAACACACAGATAAACTAACATTTAAAACCAAAAAATGCTCAACTTGCTAGAGTGCGTGCTATAATCAAGCATCAGAAATGAAAAACCTATTTTTTCTGACACAAAGTGAAGTAACAAATAGGAATAATGTATGACAACCTTGATGACAAGCGAAATAGTTAAAACTTCACAAGTAAGGTAATTGGAAAAAAAAATAATAATAAAATACTCACATTGGAATGTAAACGGCACACTTCGGGAATAACTTCAACAAGCAGATCTGCTCCTTTTCGGTAAACCAATCGACTTATCACAACAATTACAATTTCACGATCACTAAGTCGCTCTGAAGCAGGCTTAAACATGGCAGTATCGACAGCATTTGGAATAACAAAAACCTTTTCAGGTGGCAGTCCTGATCTCAAAACTGTATTTTCTTTACTCGTATGAGAGACACAAATAGCCTGAGTCACATCTGCTAAAGTGAACTGAAGAACCTTGTTCATGTGAATACTTCCTACATCACCAAATCCGTATAGCGAATGATCCGTGAACACAACTTTGTATCCCATAGTGCGCGCATGCATTAAAGCTTCATGACATAAAGTTGAAAATGCTTGATGTCCATGCACCAATGATATGTTTTCCCGAATCAAAATCGTCCTTATTATTGGAAGTGTCCCATAAAATGTGGGCAATGTATTCTGCATAAGAAATGGTTTCCACGGCACATAATAAACTTTCAACCCGCCGGTCATATATCTCACTCCAGATCGATTTTGATAAGCATGAGTCATAACAACCACCTGAGATGTAAGAATTTAGCAGCAAGTAACCTAAAATTCATCTTGCTTATAGTGCTTGATTTTAGTACAGACAAATAAAAGAGGATGAAGTTTGGAAAGATTTCAATTTCTCTTCCATTAAAGAAGAAAAAATTCAAAAAATTATAAAATTAGACAATTGAAATTTTCATGTTATCACTTACCTTGTGGCCGAGCTTAATCAAGCATTGGGATAGATAATAAATGTGATTCTCTACACCACCAAAGTTGGGATAAAAAAAATCTGATACCATCAAGATTCTATGTTTTTCTTGTTTGCTCATCTTCTTTGACATTGTATCTCAAACACCTACAGGCAACCCAAATAATCATTCTATGCTATCAAAACTAAGTTACAAGATGCAAATTGGGCACAATTGAACTCACATGAAAACAGTTGTACGCTAACGATCATACACATCGTTTATACATGTTTAAGAACATCTCAATTCATTGCAAATCGAGAAAATAAAAAAGAGAACTCGTCGAATTACACCGGTGCAAAGCGAGTAAAATCACATGGGTACTTTCTCGTGGTTGCAAAACTAACTTTACATACATTGAAACATTTAGTACTAGTATATTACGACAATGAAATGATTTAACTGAACTAAATTTAATTTTAAAAAAAAAAACTACTTATTTATAAAAATCCATTTATTTTGAAAATCATGATGTCAACTCAATTATATAAAATAAGTAACTTTCACGACTTGTATACTTTACTATAAATACTATAGTAAATAAATATTTCATATAAAATTTATGAACTAATATCAATTAATAAATATTTATTTTCTGAAAATAAGTTTTTCCATTCACCAAGTCATAAAATGAAACTGAATAAGACTGTGCACGAGGCTTCAATCTTCTGGTTACCTCCTCATATTCAAGTACCAAAGTATGGTATCTCACATTTCCCCAAGTGATCATATCTTTTCATACATGTGGCTCAAGCATTATTATTATCATTAGGAATGTTATGAATATGGATTAACTAATTAGAACTTGATATCTTTAATTGTCAACCTCATAATCCCTTCTTTTTCATCTTTCTTTTTGTTCCATTTTCTTCTTATTTTCCTCTTTGTATCGAAGGTTTAGGGTTTTTTTTTTTTCTTGTTTTTGTATAAAATGAAAATAGGTTTCATATAGTGCTACTTAGTGTTTCACTATGTTGATGTAGGACAATCCTATTGTAAATAAGATTAGGATTAGATATTTAGGGTGTGTTTGAGCCACATTATTTTAGAAGAATATATTTTGGAATGGTAGATTGATAAAGAATGTGTGGTTGAAAAAGAAGGAAAAAAAACATTATTTTATTGAAGAATGTGGTTGAAAATGAAAATTTTAATGTGTACCAAACAAGGGCTTATAATAAGATATCTAATTATAATAAGTTTTATCTTTTTATTATAATATTTTGTTTAGAATATGAATTCTTTTCTTTATTGGTTAGAATATGATTTCTAATTTCTTTAAGATTAGGATTTTAGTTTATTTCCTTTTAGAATTTAGTTTCCTTATATTAATAGTATTGAGGAAAAGTTTTGCCTATAAATAAAAAGGCATTGTACACTTTTTTAACAACAATCAATTATTATTCAATATATACAAGACATGATTGTTCAAATATCATTCTTATTTATTACATAATTCTTATTACAAGAATTTTATAACGCTTCTGTACCAAAATTGGTATCAGAGCAAGGAAATTACCTTAATCCGATGGCCAACGAAGATACTGGTGATAGTCGAATTACCAACAATGAACGGAGGCTCGACAAACTCGAACGAATCGAGATGATGGATGAAATCCTTCATAACATCACGCAAATATTGACTATGTTGAGTCTTGAAAGGAATCGCGAACCCGTGGACAAGCAAGCTGACAATAATTTCAATACGGTAACATGTGGCCAGAGAATTTCCTCGAATCCCAACCAAGTTAAAATATACACAATTTATCGAGGATTCTTTTCTTAGAAAAACTCGAGGACGAGTTTTTTTCCAAATGGGAGAGATTGATGTAGGACAATCCTATTGTAAATGGAATTAGGATTATATATTTATAATAAGATATCTAGTTGTAATAAGTTTTATCTTTTTATTCTAATATNCTATTGTAGATAGAATTAGGATTATATATTTATAATAAAATGTCTAGTTGTAATAAGTTTTATCTTTTTATTCTAATATTTTATTTAGAATATGATTTCTTTTCATTATTGATTAGAATATGATTTCTAATTTCTTTTATATCAGGATTTTAGTTTATTTCCTTTTAAAATTTAGTTTCCATATATTAATAGGATTAGAGAATAAATTTGCCTATAAATACAAAAGCATTGTACACTTCTTGAACAACAGTCAATTATTATTCAATATTTACAAGACATGATTGTTTAAATATCATTCTTATTTATTACATATTTCTTATTACAAGAATTTCATAACACTTACAAACCATAAGTCCAAATTACAATCAAGTCTCTTATTTTATATTTTATATAATATTTAGTAATCAATTTCCCATAATTGAAAACTAAACCCCAAAATTCTATTTTAACCATCTTAACTCATTATTCAATATTCATTTCCCTTTTTGTGAACAATTGATTTTGGTCTATTTAAAATAACATATTTAGTAAAAAAAATTAAATTTTGAAAGACGTACCTACACACCCGTGTCCAAAATTTGAACTTTTTTTAATCGTATTCCCGTATCCCATATTTTAGAAAATAAAAGATTCGACGCTTAGATACATATCCGTACCCGAGTCTAAGCATCATAGGTAAAAAAATACAAACTAGACTCCTACCACTCAACTCTTGCGTGTCTACCACTACGGTTTGCCCCTCTATTTATAAATCATTTCTAACTGTTTGCCACCTTCCCAACCTGCCATAATTATAGAATCTATTGCTACACATTCTTCTCAATTCATTCGGGCCCTTCCAGAATTGGAGGCCCATCATTACCCCTAGGTTCCAAAGACATATTGTCCTCAAGATGGAAGTTGGGGAAGCATTGCATTACAAACTAGACTCCTACAACTCAACTCTTGCTTGTCTACTACTACGGCTTGCCCCTCTATTTATAAATCCTTTCTAACTGCTTGCCACCTTCCTAACCTACCATAATAATAGAATCTATTGCTACACATTCTTCTCAATTCATTCGAGCCCTTCCAGAATTGGAGGCCCATCATTACCCCCAGGTTCCAAAGACATATTGTCCTCAAGATGGAAGCTGAGGAAGCATTACAATATAAAATCAACTAATTCCCCATGAAGCCTCGACTATAGGACGATCTTTCCATTTTATCAATACTTCACCTCCGAGTCATTCTCCCAAGACTTGATCAGGTTCCACATTCCTTTCTAAATTTGCATCAAGATGGGATGGAAAAAATTGACTTCCTAGTTCAACCCATGCTCCTCCATCTTGTTGTATGGTATTCACCATAGTTTTAAAGGAAACTCCTATCTTGTGAAGCCATGTGTCTCTCTTCACTGTAAATCGTGTTTTCCCCATTCTAAATCGCATGATTAACTGCTTCCAGTTCACCTCCATATCTCCAAAACTATCCGAGCACTGCATTCCTAGTACTACATCGATATAGCCCAGCTCCAACAACAAGAAATTTTCCACGATTGTCAACCCTTGCAACTCGACTACTACCCTTTGCAAATTCTCCATCCCTTAACAGACATGCTCGTCCCCAACCCCATCACGATGTTGTAATTGGTAGTAGCATTGGTTAAGTCCCAATTTCTGTACCAACGCCAGTGAAATAAAGTTGTAGGTTACCCAAAATCGATTAATACCATCACTTCTTGCAACCCAACTGTACCTTTCAGTTTCATTATGCCCAGTGTTAAAAACCCGACCACAGTGTTAAGAGACAACTCTACCATGTCCGTCACTTCTATGGGTTGCTCCCGTGGCAACCTGTAACGTCCTTCATCCTCTTCTTCTCCATCGTCCCCTTTTACCAACAGCACACCTAGCTCACGATTTCTACACTGGTGGCCCACTGTGTGCTTCTCTTCACACCTAAAGCACAAGCCCTTATCTCAACTCATCTACCACTTAGCATCTGTTAAGCGCCTGACCAATAATTCTGGCTGATTGCTAGACGTTTTCTCCCCCGCGGTGATAGTTTTCGTCCCGAACATTTTTAGCCTCTTCACGTTTGAACGTTTTAGGGGTGGGTTGCTTTTAATGGTTTTTTGGGATGTGGTCTTTTGGGCAGATATAATTATAAGATTTCTATCTTCCACCTGGTCTATTTCCATAATTTGGTCCAACCCTTTGGGCACAATAATCTCACTTCAGCCCTTACCTCTGGCTGTAGTCCATTGACGAATGTACTCTTCAGAACTTCGTCTAAAATTCTCTTCAACGGAGCTGCGAGCATTTCAAATTCTCGCCAGAATTCCACCACCATTCCGGCCTGATTGATGGCCAAAAACTTCTCACATAAGCTTCCTTCGTGAGACCTTCAGCGACACTGCTTGAACCCTCCCCTTCCACACTTCTGCCAATTCCTATTCTCGAGTTAGAGTGTGCTGCCAATGTTGTCCTTGTTTCTTCCATTAATTGCAACATTTTTGTCATGTTTTGGGCTAGATGATCCACCTCTCTCTCCAAGCCAGGAAGGTGATGCATATCAACCTTTAGTTCATCCATTTCCTTTTCCACTATATCCACCTTGCCTCCTGTCCTTTTTCTGTTCCATCAAGAGAAACTGCTCTGATACCAATTGATAAGGTTCTAACCGGGCAAAATAAGAACAAAGGACTGTTTATTGAATTCTGAAAGCAATTACAGAGAAATATAAAGTAAAAACAGACAAACTAGACTCCTACCACTCAACTCGTGCGGTCGTGCCTACCTACTACAGCAATTTTCCCTATATATAGATCATTTCTAACTACTTGCCCCACCCCCTACCCCCTCTTCCTAGCTTGCCATAATAACATAATTGTGTTGCTGCACATTCTTCTCAATTCTTTCGGGCCCTTCCAGAATCGGAGGCCTATCAGAAACCCATTTCATATTTCTTCCATTTCAACACCAATCTTCCAATATACATTATTCTTTGCAATATTATGGTTTAATATCTCAAATATATATGAACCTTTAATTCTTGCTAAACTTCGAATTTAAGCAAATTTTCCATAAACCCCAAAAAAAATTAATTCAACCTTCTTATACTTATCTCTCTAAATTAAAGGAGAAATTGATAAACCTAATCTCTAACTAGTGTACATAAATCCTTACCCGACCTCCAAGCTAGCCTTTCTTTTCTTCTGCCTTTTTTTTTCTTGGTTTTTCTCACTGTCTCTCGTTTCTTCTCTCCATTTTTCCCCAATTTCATACAGGAAGTGCTAGACAATATTATATACCAATATTTAATAGCTGGGTCCTCCAATTTGCAAATACTTTCAAATTAAACCCTTATGTTTCCATCTCTATTTACAAATTACCCATGTATTTGTATAATTATCAAATAGTCCAAACTAATTCCACTAGCTTATTATAGTCCCGAGAAAACTATTTACATAATTTAAGTCTTTAATTTATGGGCAATTTACAAAAATGTCCAAATCTATGCTTGTCAATTGATGTGTGTCTAATTTTGATAACTATTGCAAAAGTGAACAAATTGGACACCAAAATGTTCATTATACCCTTAATGAAGGGGGGACAAAATAATAATAATAATTATTATTATTATTGGATACGGCACGCATCTCAAGCATCTCAATGCATTAAGTTGCTTCTATGAGAAGATATAATAATTTGCAAGTTATTACCCAATGGTTCTATTTCTTGTGTTATCTAGTAGGTAATGCCGTAATGACCAATTGAATTATTAGGTAATGCCATAATGGCACTAAGAATTATGAGAAAGAATGCAAAATACTAGCCTACAGTTTAGAAATCCAGTCACAATTCACCTCAAGCAATCTTGATTTTACAACTATTTTCACTTCAACAGACAATGATCAACTTATAAGGGCAGCTTCTTAAAATAAAAATATCTTTACTACTATTAATTAACGTATCCAGTCAAAATATAAGATGTGTAGACCATACTTTATTTCTCAAGAAACCTGATACAAAAATTCAACGAGGAGGAAGGAAAGAGGTTAACATCCTTAAAGGCCCAATCCCAATTCAATATAAATGGATCAACTCTAACCAGTAGATGTACTAACAAACATAGTAAACCTTCCTATAGTGACAATTTAATTACTGCTCCATTGTACCTGATAGTCACATAGTCAAATTGCAAACCTGAAGATTTGAACATATCATAAAAACAAAGCTAAGATCGTGTACATCTGTAGAGTAAGACAGAAGGCAACCTGATGTGGTTTTCTATTCTTCTGCAAAAGCTTCAATTTCTGATTTCCTCAAAATTCTCTCCAAATAAACCTAGAAATTTTCATGCAAGACATCAGCAGTAAGCATCCTTAATTAAACCACAGCATCTGTTTGTATTTTATAGTAACACGTGGAAGGATAACTGCCTTTAAGGGAGATGTGCATGTATGTTTGTTGCTTTTGCAGATGGTCCTTGTTATGAGTAACGATTTAAGAGATTACCTTCAGAAAGACGGGATAGATCTTAAGCTTAGAGCAACATTCATCCTGGTGGAAGAAAAGACAGGTAGAATTTCATCATTATGCAAAATCGAGTCTAGCACAGTTTCAAAAAAAAAAATCATCATGGCAATCTCGCTCCAGAATACAGAAGGTAAAAAGTCATCCACAAGACATTTAGAATATATATCGTGAAATTGATGTTAACCATCCTATTTAGCAACCTCAATGGCAGAAGTAAGCATGTACATCGTCCACCTAAAGCAAATATTTGACTTAAGATATCATAGCACATTCCAAGAGCAAACATCATAAAAAATTCAGTTTGGAGTGGGCATGTACAACAGACACGTGTCTAGTATAAATGATAATGTTTTTACACCACACTTAGCACTTTTGTCAGAAGACGAAACACCATATCTTCCAGGCGAAATAAGTTCATATACGATGTTGCTACACCGCATTTAGTACTTCTACACAAGCTTAATATTTTAGTTAATATGACAAGTTTATTTATATTTCTCTGCCATTGCTTTCAGAATTCAATAAACGGTCCTTTGTTCTTATTTTGTCCAGTTAGAACCTTATCAATTGGTATCAGAACAGTTCCTCCTGATGGAACAGAAAAAGACAGAAGGCAGGGTGGATATAGTGGAAAAGGAAAAGGAAGAACTAAAGGTTGAGATGCAACACCTTCCTGGTTTGGAGAGATCAGTGGATCATCTAGCCCAAAGCATGACAAATATGTTGCAATTAATGGAAGAAACAAGGACAACAGTGGCAGCACACTCTAACCCGAGAATAGGAATTGGCAGAAGCTTGAAAGGGGAGGGTTCACACAGTGTCGCTAAAGGTCTCAAGAAGGAAGCTTATGTGAGAAGTTTTTGGCCATCAATCAGGCCGAAATGGTGGTGGAATTCCAGCGAGAATTTGAAATGCTCGCAGCTCCGTTGAAGGGAATTTTAGACAAAGTTCTGGAGAGTACATTCATCAATGGACTACAACCAGATGTAAGGGCTGAAGTGAGGTTATTGTGCCAAAAGGGTTGGACCAAATTATGGAAATAGCCCAGAAGGTGGAAGAAATCTTATAATTATATCAGGCCCCGAGTCCACATCCCAAAAAATCATTAAAAGAAACCACCCCCAAAACGTTCAAACGCAAAGAGGCAAAATGTTTACGACGAAAACTATCACCGTGGGGGAGAAAACGTCCAACAATCAGTGAGAATTTTTGGTCAGGCACAGTGGTGGAACTTCAGCCCAGACGGTCCGTTAACAAATTTGTTTTGTTGTTATTATTGCATCGACCAAACATTGAAAACAAATGAAAAGAGACAATGAATATAACGACTTGGCATCAAAAATATTATTTTTTGGAAATGTGAAGCAGCCACCCTTTTTGGAAGCTTAATGACAGTACATTATTTTATTTTATTTTATTTTTTTATAACCGTGAATGTCCGGACCAACTTGCGCACACCTCGACTAATCCCACACGGTATATTATTTTTAGACCAAAAGAAACGAGGTTCCGCCTGCTTAAGGCTACTGAAAAGTGAAAACTCTTTCAGCATCTCACTGAATTTGGGGGATTGGAGAACCTAACATAAGGAAACTATACAAAGAGCAAATAATAGATGGACAAAGAACTTTTTGATCTCTATCACTTCCGAGCAGAAAAACAGTGGAGTTCCTTTCCAACCTACAGTAGACACTTGATATTTGCATCCAGAATGCAAGATTTCCCACAATTGAACTCATCAACAATCAAGCAAGCTTGATACAACTAATTTCTCATTTCAAATCAAAATCAGTGAACTGAAATTGAAAAGTGCCAATTAATTCACAATTCCAATTCCCCCAAGTCCAACCCCATTCTGAGCAGACATAAATCACGATTTCATAACTCATAAATAGAAAATAACACCAAAACCAAAAAAAAAATACATAAAACATAAA
>CAIGRO010037018.1:0-10551 GCA_903798355.1 Fraxinus baroniana | reverse complement strand
TGAGGATATTCCGAAGACTGCATTTCGCACTCACGAGGGGCACTATTAGTTTTTAGTCATGCCTTTTGGGCTTACAAATGCCCTAGCCACTTTTCAACACCTAATGAATGAAGTGTTCAGGCCTTTCCTGCAAAGGTTCGTCCTTGTATTCTTCGATGACATTTTGGTCTATAGTCCTTCATTGAAGGATCACCTACAGCATTTGGGTGCGGTAATGGAAGTGTTACAAGAACACAAGCTGTATGCAAATGAGAAAAAGTGTTTATTCGGTCAAGTAGAGGTGGAGTATCTCGGGCACATAATTTCAGAGAAAGGAGTGGCTGCTGATCAATCCAAGATTGAAGCCATGGTCAAGTGGCCGAGCCCGCGCACTCTCAAGGAACTAAGAGAGTTCTTGAGGCTCATGGGGTATTATCGGCGATTTGTGTTTGGCTATGCCAAGACTGCTTGGCCACTAACTGAGTTGCTCAAGAAGGATAGGTTCCAGTGGAATGAGGAAACTGAGGCGGCTTTCCAGAGATTAAAGACAGCAATGGTCAGTGTTCCAGTGCTTGCGTTGCCCAATTTTTCTAAACAATTTGTTGTTGAGACGGACGCTTCAGGGTATGGTTTAGGGGCGGTTTTGATGCAAGACAACCACCCTATTGCTTTCTTCAGTAGAGTTCTACCGTCCAGTGTCAGGCAGAAGTCAGTCTATGAACGAGAATTAATGGCAGTGGTTTTTGCTATCCAGAAATGGCGACATTACTTGTTGGGCAGACACTTCTTAGTGCGTACTGATCAGAGGAGTATTAAATTTTTATTGGAGCAGCGTTTAGTCGGTGACGATCATCAAAAATGGCTCACAAAGCTTATGGGTTACCACTTTGACATTCAGTATCGGCCAGGGCTAGAGAATAAGGCGGCAGACGCTCTTTCTAGAATCCAACCTACAATCCACTGTCTAGCTGTTACTACCCCTAAGATTCTGCAATTGGAGGAGATCAAGAAGACAGTAGAGGCAGATGAGGTTCTGGGAAAAGTGGTGAAAGCTTTATAGGAAGGACTTGACACGAGGGCAGGATATACATTGGTGGATGGTGTCTTGTGTTATCATGGGAAAGTGGTGTTACCCAGGGGCTCACCCTTTGTGACACTCATGTTGCAGGAGTGCCATGACACTAAGGTTAGGGGACACTTCGGATTTTTGAAAACTTACAAGCGGATAGCCAGAGAAGTTTTTTGGCACGGAATGAAACAGATTGTGAAGGATTATGTAGCTGAATATGTCGTCTGTCAGCAAAATAAATACGTCGCCTTCTCTCCCGGAGGCTTACTACAACCCTTACCGATTCCTGAGTTAGTCTGGGAAGATATCTCCATGGATTTCATCGAGGGATTGCCTCGATCAGGTGGGGTGGATACAATTTTGGTAGTGGTAGATCGACTGAGTAAATATGGACACTTTATTGGGCTGAAACACCCTTTTACCGCCCCTACCGTGGCTGAATTCTTCATTCGAGAGGTGGTGATACTACATGGCATGCCTCACTCCATCATTTCTGACAGAGACAGGATTTTCATGAGCTCTTTCTGGACTGTCTTGTTCAAAGCCCAGGGGACGACGCTGAAGCACAGCACAACATATCATCCACAAACCGATGGTCAAACGGAGGTGGTGAATCGATGTCTAGAAACATATCTGCGATGCTTTGCCTCCAGCAGACCCCGGATGTGGGGTCAATATTTGCCCTGGGCCGAATTTTGGTATAACACTTCCTTCCACACGGCCACCAAGCTCATTCCTTTCCAAGTCGTGTATGGAAGGGAACCACCTCAAATCCTTGCATTTGAGAGAGGAGGGAGTGCCAATTCATCTGTGGAACAAATGCTACTTGACCGAGATGAGGCCTTGAAACAATTGAGGGTGCAACTAACTCGAGCACAGCTACGGATGAAAGAGATCGCTGACAGCCACCGACGGGATATTCAGTTTGAATTGGGAGACTTGGTTTACCTCAATCTGCGCCCCTACCGCCAGTAGTCAGTGGCTAGGAGGCCCTTCGAAAAACTGTCCCCCAGGTTTTATGGACCCTTTGAAGTGGAGTCAAAAATTGGGAAGGTAGCTTATAAATTGAAACTGCCATCTACCGCGGCAATCCACCCAGTTTTCCACGTATCTCAGCTCCGTAAGGCCCTGGGGAACCTGCAACCTGTTTCATCCATTCCACCGCAACTGTCAAAAGACGGTGAGTTTATCTTGGAGCCAGAGTCAGTTCTAGGAGCTCGACCTATTGCTCACACCAAGGCTGGGGGTCTGGACGTTTTGATCAAATGGAAGAACTTGCTGGATTGAGGCAACATAGGAACCCTTTGAGACTATCAGGCTACAATTTCCAGGCTTCCACCTTGAGGACAAGGTGGATTTCGGGGCGGCGAGTAATGATAGACCTCCTATAAAGTTCACGTATGCGAGACAGAGTAAGGGCCTTGCCAAGTCAGCAAGTGTTGATTAGATAAGGGNGACTATCAGGCTACAATTTCCAGGCTTCCACCTTGAGGACAAGGTGGATTTCGGGGCGGCGAGTAATGATAGACCTCCTATAAAGTTCACGTATGCGAGACAGAGTAAGGGCCTTGCCAAATCAGCAAGTGTTGATTAGATAAGGGTAAAAATGTAATATGTGAGGGGTAGTGGTGAATAAAAGTAGTGGGGATAGGAGTTTGGAGGATCTTTTTACTGGGATTCTGTTAGATAGGAGGGGAGAGACCGGGCCTCTCAATTAGCCCTGGAGTTTGTTTTCATTCCGTGATTTCATTTCTGTCAATTGATACTTTGCCATTTTTATTCAATGAAAAACGTTCTAATTCCTGAGTTTAGTCATTAACTTGTGTTCCTTGAGGTTACTCTGACAAATTACTGCATGGGGTTCTATCAAAGTCCTGCAAAACGAATCCTTAACGGTCCGATATTTAAGAAACCATTGTAGAAGCCTGTTCAAATCTACGAGCTAATGGGAATAAAATGGATAATCCAATTTGTAGTGTGCGTGCCTGGAGTACTAACTATTGAAGTCGACATGGATAAACTGAAGTTTTCATTCTAGCAAAAAAGCCTACAGTCATGGACATTTTCACACATCAACTAAATCATTTTGCACCATTTTCAACCTACAACAAAGGATGCATCTAGTACCCACTGTGTTTATGTTACAAAGAAACTACCCGCTTTAAATCAAGCTGCAGGTTGCAAGTAGTCATGTCCCACTATTGAGGCACTTCTAAGAATGACCTCAAAGCTCTGAGCATAAGCATTTGAATACACCATTAAAGCTTGAAACACGTTGGGAAGGCTTGTTCGTAGGTTGTTCAGAATCATGGTTTGGGTAGTTTGGACAGATTTACAGTACTTGGCCTTCTCTTCATCCACTATTCTCTTTAGGGCATTGAGTTTAGCATGCCTAGTTGGTAACTGGTTCTTCGAGGTCAAGGCAGAATTTGTATCTTCAGTAGAGAGGCTGCCCCCGAACTTCATTTCCACTTCTGAAAGAGAAGTAAGTTCCCTTTCCAATTTTCTTCCTAGCTTATCAGTTCTTTTACGCAGATTGATTTCCACTTGCTGCTGCAAGATTATTGAGTGAACAGCTGATAATAGACTCTTAATGGCCTCCGATACCATCTGAATACACGATGAGAACAACAGTTTTCATGTCAATTTATCATGTCATGAGAATATTATACAAAACAAATTATTCATCACAATTAATTTCTTATGGGATGGCGTTGTAAAAGTTCAAAATTTCCAAATGGTGGTGTATCAAGCACACGGAGAAGACGCTCTATACTCCATTCACACACCAGATCCAAACTCCATTTTCTAGTGAAATCGGCAAGCAGAAGGTTCCATTCTCAGGGGCATATGACGTAGGATCACCATCAATCTACAGTTCTTATTTGAGTCGTCTCATACAGTTCCAGTTTCTCCCTATTCAAGATAATTTAAACAAATAAAACTGTCACTTCTCCAAGGTCTTAAGATTTTAGATGAGGTTACAACATAGTATCAAAGTAGGTAGAGGTCCTTGGTTCAAATCTCACGGTGCGCATATATAAAAAATTGCTTAGGTCTTTTGATTGAAAAATATATCTAGCTACATGTAAGAGATCGAAGATAATTTCAATAAATAAATTTGCCACCTTGCTTGGAGGAAGAAAGTGAAGGTAAAACCTCATTTCGAGAAGCTTATAATAGTTGAGCCAGTAAAAAATTTGAAGATCTTCAAGGGAAAATGAAATTGAAGAAAACAAACAGAAGCACCTTATCAGGTAATTTATCAAGTGCAAGCAGCCATTCTTTAGCAAGAGCACGAGCATGCACCAATGATGAGTTACCACATCTGTCAACATCTTTAAGGCAGTCAATCCGTTCAGTCCATTTGCAGAGAGCTCTTACATATTCTTGCTGATATTTTATGAGTTTGCAGAAACTGTTGTGCCAAGAAGTCACTTCTGTTTTTAGCTGAGCTGCAGCCTGCCGATGGTATTCACTACTAAATTCTATGTTTTGCTGATTTGCTAAATGGTTCAGCTGCAGAGATATATGATTCTGGACTTGATGGCAGTTGTACAGAGTTTGCGACAAATGCATCAATCTGGAAAAAACAGAGTTATTGTAGGGCACAATAGGAAACCGTGCTTTTTTTATAGAATCCTAGGCAAAACTAGTTGAGATAATGGAGGTATTTTCCATAAAAGCTATAGCAACCGGGTTCAGTTTCATATATGACAGCCTTTCAAATTGATTTTTTGCTATTTTAATTTCTCCTGTTTTTATTGAACCCTAAAGAGGCTCTGGATAATAAGAGTGACGCTGCTTAGTAGAGAAAGTCAGAGGAGGGAAGGTTTGACCAAATCTAACATGACAATATGCAGTTGTTAAGTATATAGCTTTCTTTAAATCTTCGAGTATATCTAGCAACGAACTGAACCAAATAGCAAATGATTCATGTAATTATCTATCAACTTCATCTAAAGTGGGAATCAAACGCCCAACCTAGCTTTCCCTTATTTCCTCTTCCTAATTATAAATGGGATAACAATGAAGAACATATCCATTAAAACTTATTTCAAGCTATCAAGGGTTGTGATCTCAGCAATTCACTCAATTATCAACGTAAATAGTACAAGACTTAAATGAAGGTAAGATTTTATAATTTCAGTGACTTTACCCAGAAGATAGTGCAATCAGCTGAGGGTGGAGCTCCTCGTTTATTAGCTTTAATATGGTTGAGTGAGACTGACTGATTGATTGTTGCAGAGATAAGATGTAAGACTGCAAACTTTCAACTGCTGAACGAGTTTTTCCAGATTTAGCCAAATCATGCTCGTCCTCTTGTTTATCTAGAGATGAAGATTTTCTATGGTGCTCCACCTTGGCATTCTCTTCCTCCTACAAGATATCATAATTTAGGTCAAAGAAAGAACCATAAAACTTCTACAAACAGGAAAAAATTAATATCGAAAGAATCCCAAAAAGAAGCGTGATATGATCTCTTTGTCAAACTCCAGACTATATGTATGTGGTGCAAACCTGCTCCAATTTTCTTTATTCAACGATCATATTTCTCCTAATTTTAGATTAATGTAAGAGCCAATTTAAGACGGAGTCAACATGAAATGGACATATTAATCTAAAAAATTATAGCCTCTTATCTCTGTTAATTTATATTCAACCAGTGAACAGTCACCATGCATAAGAGATACAGTCCAAACTAGCATAACAGAATAGAAGTTACAGTATTATTTGGCTGCAGAGTATTTACATAATTTAGAAAACAATAATCACCTTGACTGCCTTGGAGAGCTTCTGCTCCTCCACATAAAGTTTTTGGAGGGTGATACAATGAGCTCCAGGCTTACACGGCTCACCAGAGACATAGACCTCTCCAGTGTCTCTTGTAGAGCGAAATGATTTAGTATACCAACTCCATGCCAGGGAGCTAAAGACTTTTGCTGAACTGCTTCTGTTCCCTGAAAGTGTTGCACTTAGTGTGAGCTCCAGTTAAGTTTATGGCTGTAGTGTTTGGTGTATTGAGAGTGTAAGCATTGAGCATATTCGTGTGCGGCGTACATGTGCATACATGTAAAACAGGTTGCACAACAAAATTAAAAGTGGAAATCAAAATCGTATTACCAATTAATAAACATGACATTGATCCAGAAATAAAATAAAATGAGCAGAATTTGACTAGCTTCAATTGATTATTGCACTCATCAAATCTTACCCTCCTCCCCCAGCACACAAGATAAGACTGAGTCAGCATTCTTCAGTTTGAGATATTAGGATGGAACAGAACGTGGAATACAGCTTGGTCTTTAGGGGACATTGGTAGATATTGGCACTATAGACAGAATCAGATCTTCTAAAAAGCAAAATATGTTTACGTGCCTGTTATGAGCAACCACACATAAAGATCTTTTCACATCTCTCCTCAACTTTTTACTAAATAAATTCACTCAAACCCCAACATAACCTTATCAAGGAATATATTTTAAGAACGGAGGGATGAACAAATATAAGCAAAACTAGCAAGTACAAGACATAAAGAAATGTTAAAAAATGAGGATGCACCATGCACTGATAAAAATTTTCATTGCATTGGGCTTCGCTTCAATAGCTGGTAGCAGTTGATATTTAGACCAAGTTTTTAGTCAGAAGAAGTTACTGAATTCCAGGAAAATACTGATCGAAGTGATTTAATGAAATGTCTCTGTGACACACACAACCTTTGGGAGCTCGTAATCTCTCATCAACCAACCAAAAGAAAAATCCCATCAACAAATGCTTAAAGGGAAGGAAGGATGAAACTTTTTTAATGCCAGGAAATACGCACACAGCACACAAATGAGAAAATACAACAGTGCCATAATGATAACGGGCCATCAATATCATACATGGTACTGAAATAGATTTCAGGAATTGGCTATGTCCATCTTGATTGGCCCTTCACCAATCACCAGTCATCCATAGGCCAAGTAATTCTGTAATTTGCAACATTTTCCAGTTTGATCAAATAGAAGAAATGACTGTTGTTCTTTCTGGAAGAATCGATAGGCAAGGATGAAAAATTACTAAATCAACTACACAGGGGTCCCTTGAAATTTAAAGAAGAAAATATGTGCTAAACTAGAAAGTTGAAGATGGTAAGCAAGAATAGAAGACATGAGACACGAAAGAAAAATGATTGATGAAAGACCACAGCAAAGTCTCTGATGAGTCCACTCAAAGAAATAGAACTAAATAATATATGCTCTATCCAAGGTAAGTGTAGTCTTTTTTCTTTTCTTTCTTAAAGCAAAACACCAACACAACCTTGGTAGGTTTTTAGGCTCCACCAAGTGTAGTCTTGAGTCTTAAGAATTGCACGTCTACAGAGAAAAATGTACAACAAGACTGGACAATACAATCAAGAAGATCGTAGCTTCGGTCTATTCTTTATATTGTCCAATAGTATCTAATCCTCCCAAATATATACAGCACCAAATGGAGTAACATGAATGTGACTTTTGTTTAAATTAGAAGGGAAGAAGAATTACTCTTGTTTTCTTTTACACTACGAAAAAGGAATATGTCGCCCATACTGATATCTACAAAAACAGCTATATCCTTCACTCCACCTGCTGCTTTCACAAAGTATTCATTCAGCTCCTTAGCAATACTGGTCAAGGTCTTATTCCGCCAAACAACCATAGCCTTATCTGCAGTACCTTTTGAATCCCAGGTCTTCATTGATGAATCGTCATCAACCAGTTCAACAGTCTGCTGTCTCCGGGGATGCATAACAACATTGCCAGTGGTAACAAAATCCTCCTCATCATCTTCTTCCACAAATTCAGTATGTGCCTCTTCCCAATTTTCCTCCTCAACCTGCTCCACATTGTCACAATTATTATCATATTCAAACATTGAAGAAGCAAATGGATCCCAATATTCCCAAGTAGAGTTAGGAACTGGAGGTGGTGGTGGGGTGTGACTACTCTCATCATCAACTTCTACTATTTCTCCATGTGCAACTTGAACCTTCAGGTGTTTATCCTCAAACTTTCTCAAATTGGGGTCGAAAGCAGGCGGAGGTGGAGGAGAACATGGCAAATGGCTCGAAGAGGAAGGAGGCAATGCAGGGACAGAAGTGGGGTCCTCAAGTTCCAGTGACTCAGATTCAGTAAACTGCCTAAGGGTAACTCCAGTATTTTTCAACGATCTCAGGTATGCCAACTGAGCATTAGCAAATTCTTCCCGATATCTTAACAACTTTTTCATCAGCATCTTCCTCTCCTTGCAAATTCTCACCCTCTCTTCTTCATCAATTCTTGATGCAAAACAACCCATCTCTCCAAATTTAAAGATGGTAAATAAAATATCAAAGCAGTTTTATTTGGTACGATTCTACAACTCCAAGTCTTCAACATTCATGGTAAAAAATAATAGATGGTAACATATTCTCCATATCTCCATGAAACTATTGCAAATCATTCATCATCTTAATAAAAAAGTACTCTTCTAGTCAAACATAAATGAATGTACGATCCACGTACCACAAACGCCCCCCATAGCACCTCGAAAATGGCTTGTGAAGACGGACAACCCCCAAAACTCATATAAACTTCATCAAACGTGTACATTCATTATATTAAAAATCCAGCAACCAAGAAGAATACCATAGAGAATTAAACAAATCTCTCAGCTCAAAAATCTGTCAAGAAAATCCTCCGAATTGTTTCAACTTTTCCCTAAGATTCTCCAGATTCATAAAACAAAACACCATTTGCTAAAATCACTTCGCGATCCTCCTGCATTGCTATTTAATGACCTCAATAAACAAAATTTTACCACTGAAGCAAAGAAGAACGTTACCAAAATCTTCACTGTCTCAAAACCAAAGAATGACGCTTCCTTCTTTTGTTTTTTCCTTTTGCTGGCCAAATCTTCAAAAATCCAATATTTTTCGCAGAAAAAGTACCAGAGTTCGCCAGATGATATTATTATTTCTTTTATCCTATAATAGAACAACCAAACAAAGTACTGACACGAAGCTGTCTGAGAAATCAAAAACACAGTCTAAAGGGGTTTGTTTGGGCCATTTTCTGGCGAACAGTGTACTATTAAATGTTATTTTAATTTAAATCAAATAATCACATATTTTACAAATTTTATTAAAAGTTAATAAAAATATAATTTTATTCACCACCAAACAACCTTAAAAAGAAAAGTCACCATATAAAATAAAAAATAGGTACTTTACTCAAGCTGGGTTCCTGTTTCCAGTTTCCTTGCAATAGAAAGAGAGAACATCAAGAAAATTCAGAAGAAAGGGAAAGTGAGGGAAACAGAGATGAAGACTCGATTCCCAAGTAATAAGCATCCCAAGCACTGGAAGAAAGAGTTTTTCTTTTCTTTTTTCATTTTTTCTTTCTTTCAGTAATTGCATTGTCAATAAAAATAAATAAATAAAATCCAGTCAATAAAAGAAAATGACAGCTTTGCTACATGCAAACTTTTAAGTTCTTTTTGAACATTGATTTATTTTTTTTTTAAATTACTTTTTTCTCATAATTATTTAAAATCTCACATCATTTTTCATATGTTTTTCATTATTTCTTAAATTTTTTAATTATGCATTCTCAAAAAAAAAAAAAAATGCCGACAACAATTAGCTGAGTGGAAGTTATATTTTGATGGAATGAATAAACCTTGAACATTTGGATGAATGACAATTTAATTGGTAACATGGATCATAATGAAAAATATTTGAACAACCCTCTGAAAAGGAAGATGAATAAATTTTAGAATTTGGAGGAAAAATTATTGAAAAAAAAAAAGACAAAATTAAATCAAAATCAGAAATTCTAAATATTCTGAATGAACCCCGCACATGATGTTATATGGTTTCGAACTAAGGGAAAATTGTAGTTGGTTTCAAACTTCTCACTTGGTTGCCTAAACTTTCACTTATTATCGCACGGTCTCAAACATGTCATTTTGTTTCGACAGGAGGAAAAATGGGCGGATTCTATCTATTCCTCCTTTAGTCAATTAAAAAAAAAACGTATCTTGATCAATTAACAAAAGGGTAATTAGCACAAAATATTTCTATTGTTTACATTCATTGCACAAATTGTTCATATCATTTCAAATTTGACAATTACAACCTCATTTCAATCCTTCTTTTTGTGGAGTTGGTCCTTACTGTCTCTCCTTCCGTCAATTCCTTTCGTCAACTATGGTTAATTGGTGCAAAACATCTTTATCATTTGTCTTCATTGCACAAAAAATCATTATCATCTATTCGCTTCATTATAACATTGTAAACTTACTAATTTAGTCTCCTCTTTAAATAAACAAATAAAAAATAAATAAATAATTACAACTAGGGTTCCAAATTTTTAAAAAAAATACATACGAATATCACGTAAAACAATTTAAAACATACTAAACAAAAAAAAAATTTCATCTCAATAACCTCACCTACTTCTATCCCTACCCTCATCCTCGACCACCACCACCACCACCAC
>CAIGRO010037011.1:0-18615 GCA_903798355.1 Fraxinus baroniana | reverse complement strand
GGTATCGACTTGTTTTTGTAACACACGAAGTAGTAGATTTCATGATGAATCAAACAAAACGATATTTGTAACTTCTGCAGCATTTAAATCTTTGATTTGGTGGTGGATGATGATAGATAATAATGCTCATACCCCTACCTTGTGAATTGAATTTAATGCAGGGTTAAGGTAAGGTTAGGGAGTTCAGGATTCCAATAATATTTTTTCGTGAATATCAAGGGAAGATTGTGTGTGTATATTTGCAATTATGAGTTCATACCAATTGATCAAAGAAAATATTAATATACATCTGCAAGGAAACAAGTGTACTTTGCGCATTGAGGGTAGGGATGATGTTGAAACCGCTTTATGAGAACTTGATTCGTCTTCTGCTCCTATATTAGGTCGCAAATCCGCCTCTAGATGTGTAACATCTGCTTCTGGAACCACTCGCCTTGTCTCCCTCGATATTTTCCAGGGGCTTACCGTCGCGGTAACATTCCATCTACATACTACTAATTCATCTGCCTGCATCTTCAGATTTCTTTGAGGTCTATTAATTTGTGTTTGTAAGCAGTGTAGGATACTAACTGTAGCATTTAGGGTCATAGCGCATGAGCCATCTGTGTTGCCTATTAGAATAATGTAGAGAGAAAGACTGGCCATTTCATGCATAGCGGGACTACTATAATAAAGGATCATCGCGGAATCGTAGATGTCATAAATTTAGTAACATAAGGAAACTGTATAATTGAGTTTCATGGTAAAGATCATTAATGCATTAGGAAAGAAAAAATTGGAAATTAGTTAATATAGCTGGTAACTTATTAGCCATCGGAGAGTGTAGGGAAGGATGAATGATGGGAAGTAATGAAGTTATAGATCGATTTCTTTAGGTGGAAAACATCATGAATAAGATCTATAATCTGTGCAGGGAAAGAATAATATATTTCTTAATTCAAAATATTTACCATACTGTTTCACTTATGATGCATTTGATGATACTTTCTTGATAATGTTGTTGGGTTCTTTCCTGCTATCAATCATTCACCATGGAATGGTTTAATATTGACAGATTTTGTGATGCCATTTTTTCTCTTTATGGTTGGCGTATCTCTTGGACTTGCATACAAGGTACTTGTTTGTTCGTAAGAAAGGAGTTAGACTTCCTTTAGATTTGTGATAACTTTCATTGAGCTTGTGCATGTGCAATAATATTTAGGATCTTGCCTTATTATCCCCTTTTGTTCTGTACAAGCAGCTCCTGCGCAGTCTTTTTGCAATGCTTCACAAAATTTCTCCTGGAATTCATTTTATTATGTCATTTATGTTGTTAGTTATACCAACTCCGGAATACAGTTGGTATTATATATGTTCTTTGAGTGATGTCTAAAGATGTTCTTAATGTTCCTGTGTATCAAGTACTATATTCTTTTTCCAGAACTTGACTTGCAGAGGTAATTCATTTACAAGAGTCTCTTGGGAAGTAATTCATTTACAAGATTCTTGAGTAATATTTATGTCCTCCTTATTTTTTCTGCGCGTCTTTAGTAGAATATCTTTACTGAGCATGTCATCTACCATCTTTTGCACTTCATCTTTTCATTCACGTTTTACATCATGTACATTCACTTCTGATATGTACAGGTGGCTACTTCCATGGAATTAATAACGTAACATATGGTGTGGACATGTACCAAATCAGGTGGATCATGGATGGGTATATTGCAAGTATGCATCAAAATTTCTTTTCTCAGTCATCTTCAACTGAACACAACTTATAGTAACTGATAAAAAAAATAAAAATACAATTTATAGTCTATGTTTTCCTTTTTGATTTTTTTTCCTTTATAGAGAATCATAATAGCATATTTTCTTGCAGTGGCTTGTGAAATTTGGCTAAGAAACGATGACATAGTTAGGTTGTGTTTGAGCCACATTATTTTGTAAGAATGTATTCTGGAATAGTGGATTGATAGAGAATGTATGGTTGAAAAAGAAGGAAAAGTTATTGATGTGATGAAAATTATTATTTTATTGAAGAATGTGTGGTTGGAGATGAGTAGAAGAATGAGAATGAAAATTTTAATGTGTACCAAATATAGGCTTAAGCTCAAAAAAGTTACTTCTTGATTGAAAGCCTACAAAACTGGGCTGGTGACCAAATGTTGTTCAAGTGGGGATTGACTGAATTGAGAGTGACTGCATGCGGTGCTTAATCACAAATGATGCAAGTACATGACAAAAAATTTATTGTGCGTAAACCCAAAAATTTTTCTTATTTTTTAACCACACGTTTTTCAAAAATCTCTATTTCAAAAATCATTGTCCAAAAAGAAAAAAAAAAGAACTTATTTTAATTGTTATCAAACACGACCAAAAAGTCAAGGATCGAAATGTTCAATCGAGGTCTGAAATGTTTGCGAGATTAATGGAGGTGTTTACCTTACCGAGTGCGGTGGTCCGACTGCTCCGGTCAATGGTTGCTACTTGCAAAAAGAAGTCGGGGCTTTCTCCCCCATTGTACCTCCGGCGTGAGAATCAGTTGGTGGCTTAGAAAAGTGGGAAGATAGTATAATGTATATTCAACAGTTCAGGGTTTCAAAAAGCCATACCTTTCTCATCTTGGAGGTANAATCAGTTGGTGGCTTAGAAAAGTGGGAAGATAGTATAATGTATATTCAACAGTTCAGGGTTTCAAAAAGCCATACCTTTCTCATCTTGGAGGTATTTATAGGCACATGTTGCTATGCACGTGTTCGGTAGTAAATGGTGCCATGTGTCCCACGTAGACCTCTCACTTCTTTCTGTCCTATGCATTGCCATCGTATGGTTAAGCATAGTATTAACCTCACTGTGGTAGGCGGTCTATGTGTTCGTCAAGGGCCCCATGGGGGTCGGCGGTCTCATGGGAGTAGACGGTCGCATGGGGGTCGACGATCTCAAGGTGGTACGCAGTTGCAAGATTGTCTTTGTCACCTGCGTACGCGATTGCAAGATTGAGATTGTCACCCGCGTACGCGATTGCAAAATTGTCACTCGCGTACGCGGTTGCAAGACTGAGATTGTCACCTGTGTACGCGGTTGCAATATTGTCACCCGCGTACACATGGGGTTCGACGGCCTCATGGTTGTGCTCTACGTGGAATGTATATCAGGTGACTTAGCCATTTTACATAATTATTAATGACATCCTGTATCAAGGTCAAATCGCGTTGAACCGAACGCAAAATATTAGATTCATTATTCTACAATTAGTCTCGACATTTCAACCATTAACAATCATTATGTTAAAATAATTTATTTTGTTAAAACTAAAATTGTTCGAGTCTATAAAAAAGGGTGTCTAGCATTATTTTTCTAATAATGAAGTGGAATTCAAGTTGAATTTAAAAATTGAAAAATGAAGAGATTGAGGTTAGCCGTGAAGATTCAATTTACTTGATGGGGCCCAAAGTCAAATTAAAATTGAAAGAATAAGGCAAATATTTGGAAAATGATTTCTTGTGTTGGGTAATTGAACACCATCTAATACTCCACATCGAAAGTTTGTGATGTCATTTGAGGGGGGTAGCGTGGGCACATTTGTTAGAAACTTACTTATATGTGCTTTTAAATCCTTTGCATGGGCACATTTGTAGTAGGAAATTTTTAAATTAAAAGCGGAAAAATCGCTCTCGGTTAACTGATTAGTGGTTCAACCAGTCGGTTCTATAGAGCTTTATTTTTTTTTTATTTTTTTTTTATCGTGTTTTTACTTTTTACTTGATAATATATAATCGACCTAGATTTTTTCCTCGTTCCCGATTTTAACATTTGAACTGGTCAGGCTAGGCTGATTTTAATTAGATTGGTATTTTGTTAATTTCCTTACAAGCTTAGGGTCCACATGGGATCAAGGCTCCTCTTTTCGATATTCCTTGCGCCTTAAAGGGTTTCGATTTTCCCCTTCCTCAATACGGTGATGTGGTCCTTCTGACTTTCGTGGGAGGTTGCCTAATGACTTGAACTTGTTTCTCTTAGTGATCATTTTTTAAATGCTCGATTCAATTTGTGGATGATCCTCATTGTCATGATCTCTGGTTTAATGTAATCATCAAAACTTAAATTTGTGATTCTTTCGTGATGGAGCATAAGTCTCTGAAGCAATAGGGGTTACCTCATTTACTTCTTATCCGTGATCCTTGAATCTTGAGGCTATTATTTGCTACCCTTTGATGTTTGCTGAACTTTGGTGTTTCCCTTATCACCGGTAAGAGTTGTCTGCTTTAAAGCAACCTTTTTAGGAAAAAATAGCTTTCTCAATTTGAATTTCTGCTTGAATTACATTACTTTCCATTCTATATGGGTATCAAGTGCGCTTTAATCAGATATTCTTTTGATAACGATTAGTTCGATCGTTTTGGGACCTTGTTAAATAGCAATTGAGGGAGTTATATGATTTAAGGCAAGTTGTTGAGGTTTGATGTCTGATGAATGCTGCAAAACCCTTTGCCCTTTTAGATGGTTCATGAATTTAGTTTGTTTTACTATATTCGGGTTGTGCCTCCTTACATAACATGAAAAAACTCGGCATTTTGTGTTCGTTGAGATGGAAAATGAGGTCATCCTTTCCATGGTATTTATCCATTTTTGAAAGTGCGAAGATTCATCAATGAACCTCTTCATAGCCCATGGAGTTTCTTTTAGTGGAGAAGATTGGTTTGGAAGTACCTCAATTCTTCTCCTAAGAGTTTCCTTAACACTGGCTGCGCCTTGATGGGAATATGCTTCATTAGCTAGCCTATCAAAGATGTTTGTAAATCTCATGGGGGCTCTCGCCTACGGTCGCTTAGCCAATAATTTAATAAACGTGGATGATAGGTTTTTGAACTACTAGAACGAGAGTATGACCGACTTACTGATGGGTACTATTTTCCCTTCAAGAGATTACTCCAAGTGGAGTTATATATTTTAGGTTTTCCATTTGTGCACTTAGTTCAGCATTTCCAGATGAAAGGATTTGAAAGTGGGCAGTCGTATTTGACATGGTTAGAACCACCGAAACCTTTCTACACCAAAAAATGAGTTTTTGCCTCTTTAGATTGAAATCAGCGTCTCCTGGATTTTCACTTAAATGTGTCTCATTCTGATGTAAATGTTATACTCTAGGTCCAATCGACTTTAGGATGTAAGAACTTTAACTTGATTGATGTATTTTATTTATGAAAGATCTATTATTTAATTTAATTGAATTAATATTTTGATAAATTAAATAAGTAGAGTCCGCTAATTCAAGTCTTGGTAACTTGTATTAATCACAAGGAATTTTGATTGTGAGATCCAAGTTACGTATGACAGAATGTTAAATTATTCATGGTCGTAAGTAATAACGCGATACATATATTTTTATTACATATTGACAATTATGTGTGTCATTTCTCATTTATGAAGTGAGTAGTTGATCTCACAAACTAAAATGTAATAATATTTAAATAGACGAATGGATGTTTTGATAAGAGAACAAAATATTGGAGACCTGTTACAAAAGATTTTATATGGATAACTATCTCAGTGTCAGTGGTTAATTTCCAACGTTCGATAGTGAAATTGATCATTTGACTTGAGGCTTTCATAGTACTAAAAGCTCAAGAATTACTAACCAATAGCCCCCATTGATTTTTTAAAAACCTTTTCAAGAAATTTAAATAAGTTATGAATGAACAAATCGATCAAGTAACAAGCACAAATACAAAAGCGATAAATAAAAGGAAAGAGATTGTGTAAACGATATAATTGTAGAGATTCGATCCAAAACAATGATCTATGTCCACCATTACCAAATTCTTCATTACGAGCAAGGCCTTTTAACTAAATTTGATTGACTTGTGGTGCAATCCAAACCTTTATAGCTCTTTCGGTGACTTACAAACAAGGAACATCGATCCTTCTGCAATATTTAATTTTTCGGGACCTCAATACAACTTAACCTATTGAGCTTTCTAGGGACCTCAATAGGTTCTACAAATTTGAAGAGGATTGATTTTACAATTTGAAACTTCTATCTTAATAAATGATATAAATAAATTAAGTTTTAAGAGAGGAAGATACTAACACTTCAATGAATACTAATAAATGAAAGCTCAAGTGTTAGATGAGAAAAGTTTGTTATTAAGGATGGATGAAGAATTTGATTTAATTTGTTACGCCTCATTCTCGAAGCACAAGGAAAAGGTACCACGTGGTGGACTGTAGACCCCACCACGTGGAAAGTTAACAAGAAAGTCGGATAAAGGACCAAGAGGTCAAAATATGAAGGAATCAAATAAAATCGAGGTCCTTGCATTGCAGACCGAGACACTCCCTCAAAGACAAGGTGCGTATTAAGGCCGAGGTACATGCTGGGGTCTTGCCTCAAGGAAGAAGCACTACAACCTCGGGTCGAACCACAGCCCAAGGAAACAAATCCTGCTGAAGCCCTCTACTTAGAGAGCCACCTCAAAGATTTTTCCGAGGCTCTCAACTCTTCCAAAGTTCATGAAGCTGACAGTGTCTCTTGTGATAGATTTGAAGATCTTTTAGTAGTGATTGATGTAATATCTGTAATAAAGTTTTATCAGTGGGTCAGCCTATTGTATAGAATGGTTGACCCATTGTCAATGCATTAATTGCACGAATGAACAATGATGTGATGTCCCGACAAAGGGGATGAGGCTACGTGGTTCTGATCCAATGGTCACCGCCTAGGCCAAGACAGTATAAATATGCTCTCTTTGTAAAGAAAAAGGGGTTGGCTCCTTCACAATCAAGAAGTAAAACACATACCCACGAGAAATTTATAATTAAATATTTAGCGAGTTTTTCATCAACATTTCTTTACATATTTACTGAATACAAACTATAATATTAAACATTGTGAGCTTCATACAAATTATTCATTCAATCTAGCCTTCAAAACATTCCTTCAAACAAAGAGAGTTAAATATTCTTGATTATCTTGGTTTGATGATCGTGCGGTTGCTGTTAAATCTTATCGTCGGAGTTCGAACGTTTTCGTCTCTTGCCGTAAAGTGCCTCCCACGTCCAATTCCAACCAATTATCGTCGTTATTCCGGTAAAAACACGTCGGATCCGTACTTGACGTGGCAAGAGTGGGCATGACATATATTGAGCTCATTTTTTGGGGTCAACAGATTGGTGCCATCTGTGGGAAATCTTACATTTAACCACGGGTTCATGTGGAGAAAAGGCTAGGCCACATTTGTAAGTTTGGCAAAAGAAGGCTCTTTCCCTTTGAAAGAATGGAGTATCCTTTAAAACAGAATTGTTAAAAAGGAGCTAAAAAGTCGTACTAAGTGATTGAGACATGAGTTTGACTGACAAAAATGCCCCAAGAAAAACTAGGGAACACTCTGAAGAAGGAAAACCTTCGTGCGCTGCTCCAGCAGCCCACCTATGACCCCCAATGCGCAAAAGATGAGGTCCCAGGGGTGGAAACACAGTCAGGCTCACTAGGGAAATGGCTATGATGGCTGCCAACATGAGAAACATCACTCAACAGAACCTAGCCATGTAGGAAATGCTGATGAACATGTAAGGGCGAGAAGACATCGGGCTCCACAATACACCGCCTCTGAAGATGTCTTTCTCGAAGCTCAAGCATATTACTAGGGGGAGAACGATGTCCAAAGTCAAGAAGATGAGCATCGTTATGATAGAATGGAAGCTCCTTGGGAGAGAGAGGTTGATGTTGACTCATCAACCAATTGTGCCGCGGGAATACGAGCTGAAGTTCCTTTCAGTTTTCCTTCGAATCACGAACCAATGATAAGCCCTAGAGGTCTGCAAGTATTTTTGATAGGGTAAGACCACAGGCGCCTAGAAATAGACATGCCTATCCTCCTCTTCCAATGCCTAGGAATAGACAACAGGAACCTCATCCAAATGAGGATCAACCATGTACTATGAGGAGCCTTCGGTCCGACCCCCTAGAAATAGGCATGAAAGATGAAGCCAGGCTAAAAATGTAGCGGGAACCTCCCAACTAACTCCCCAAACTCATCGAATGGAGGGTGAGGATTCAGATGGGCCTTAACGGTCCTGCGATCAAGATTATGATGACGAACACTCTCCTTTCGCCGAAGGTATAAGAAATGCTCCCATGCTAAACAACTTCACAATCCCTAAAATCCCAAAATATGACGAGAGGGGAGACCCTGTGAAACGTATGAACAATTACAAGGCTCACATGAATCTGAAAGATGCCACCTCAGTAATGAAGTACAGAGCCTTTCATTTAACCTTAAGTGGAGGTCCAGAGACCTGGTACACTAGGCTACCAGAAGGAAGCATCCGAAGTTGGCCCGAATTCAAGAAATCTTTCTTGAAACATTTCGCCACAAGCAAAGAAGGAAAAAGACCCATCCAAAGATTACAGAATACGAGGCAGCAATAAGGCGAATCTTTGAAAAATTTCATTTTACGCTTCACCGATGAGATGACATACTGCATACCAGTAACTGATAGAGAGGCATTAACTGCCCTCAGAGGATGATTGACATGAACTTTCTTTTCTAGAGAGACGTACAAAACAAGGATCCTGCCACCTATAACACCTTGTTAGAAATGATAAGATGCGAAATTCTCAATGAGGAGTTAAAAGATAACAGGAATAGGGCCGCCAAGGCCTGCCACCTCCGCAAATGCAAAGGGGGAAAGATCCTACCTCACATCTGATGGACAGTCAAGCCCCAATGAACTATGGACAAGAACTAGCCACCGCTTCACTCAATACGATACCAACATTAGCCTATGAGGAGGTCCATCCTGGTGTTGGAACGCATCAACCTCAACCCAACCTAAGATGTCCACCAAGGAGATGAGGCCGGGAACGAGGTGCTAAACCTAGAAATATGAACGAAGTACCGCAATATTGCTCCATCATCAATCCTATGGACATCAGACAGAGAATTGTCGGGACGCTACAAGACGCCCTCCAAATAACACTCAAAACAGGCAGGGCCAATAGCCTTGAAACAATGAACAGCGTCGACCTAATCGGAATGACCCTCCACGAGGAAGTGAAAATGACACTGAAAGACCTAGAGAGGGTCGTCAGAGGTAGTGGTGAGGCCCCCCACTAAACCACGAACATGAGCCCATTTGAGAAATCTATACAATCATTGGTGGTCTTCACGTGGGTGGGGATTCTAGGAATTCCTAAAAGAATTATGCTAGGGAGGCGAGCGACCCAGTCATGACTAGTTACATAGTGAACCGGTCTTTGAATGGAAGAGCAATCCATCCAATCACTTTTACACATGAGGACACAACAGAAGTTCACTATCTACACTGTGACGCCTTAGTAATAAGGATCATATGGCTCGCAATGGCCTGAAAAGAATGTTAATGGATAATGGAAGCTCAGTCAACATCATATTTGGTACTACCTTTGACAAAATGAAGATGGACCATGAATCGACCCCAATGAGTTCCCCTTGTACAGTTTTATGGGAGATATCATCATCCCAAGAGGCAGGATCACTCTAGTAATAGAGATAGGGATGGAACCCCTGATTGCACATCATTTCATGGAATTCCTCATAGTTGATAACCGATCAGCTTACCACGGGATACTCGGAAGATTCACTTTAAAGGAACTATGGGCATTTACCTCGATCCATCAATTGTGTTTGAAGTTTCCAACCGAAAATGGCATTGGCACAGTTCGGGGTGACCAAAGGGGAGCTAGGGAATGCTACTCCAATTCCTTGAGGAAAGCAGAGCTAAAAACACACGTCATTTTTTATGACGTTGATATGGACGACCTCCCTAAACAAGGAAATTTCCCTGAACAAGGGGAAGACTTCCTCATGACCAATGCTTCTCAAGAAGGGGGCATATTCGGAGCAACACAAGTCACTGAACAAGGGAAGGCCACTGAATATACCGTCGACCTGAAGAGTTGGACCCTACATTATTGACTGTAAGCCTCAAGCGGCCCTAATGGAAGAATTGGAAAATTTCCCAGTTGACCCTATGGACCCAACAAAATGCTTACAGATGGAAAGCAATCTACCCCCAGAAATGAAAAAGAGGTTAAAAGATTTCCTAGTTTACCCTCAGCTGCCATTGCTTGAACATCGAACCAGTAGTTATAGCCCACAGGCAGAAAAGAAGGCCTCTCAACCCCAAAAGATATGAGGCTCTTAAGGACGAGGTAACAAAGCTGATTGACAATGGTTTCATCAGAGAATCTGTATATCTAAAATGGGTATCCAACCCAGTTCTGGTAAAGAAGCATAACGGAAAGTGGAGGGTGTGCATTGACTTTTCAAACTTGAACCAAGCATGTCCTAAGGATAGCTTCCTGCTTCCTAGGATAGACCAGCTGGTGGACTCAACTGCTGGACAATAGCTCCTCAACTTCATGGATGCCTACTCCAGATATAAACAAATCCTCATGTTTCCATTAGACTAAAAACACACCTCTTTTTAGCTCTATTGCTATAAGGCAAAGCCCTTTGGATTGAAAAATGTCAAGGCAACATACTAGAGGTTGGTTAACAAGATGTTTACTGACCTCATTGGTAAGATAATGGAGGTCTATGTAGACGACATGCTAGTAAAAAGCCTAAAGGCAGTGGACTACATTGCACACCTTGACAAGACGTTCCAAATTCTACGAAGGTATCGAATGAAACTCAACCCTTTAAAATGTGCTTTTGGGGTGTCATCTGGAAAGTTCCTTGGTTATATTGTTAACCATGAGGCATTGAAGCAAATCCTGAAAAGGTCAGAACTTTAATTGAAATGAGGTCTCCCTAGAAGCTAAAAGAGGTGCAGAGTCTCACCGGACGAGTCGCAGCCCTAAACCGTTTCATCTCAAAGACAATTGACAAATCCTTGCCATTCTTTAAAAACCTCAAAGGAGGGAACAAGTCTTAATGGATAGAAGAATGCGAGCAGGCCCTACAAGAGCTAAAGAAGCACCTTGTCAGGTGCCTCTCCTCTCCAAACCAAAAGACCATGAGGCACTACATCTATACTTAGGAGTAACTCTAGGGGCTCTAAGTTCAGTTTTGATAAGGAATAAGATAGCCATCAACTGCTAGTATACTATGTCAGCAAGGCACTTCTTGCAGTAGAAACCCAGTATCCTGACATGGAGAAGTTAGCCCTCGCTTTGGTGATAGCCTCAAGGAAGCTTAGACCATATTTTGAGGCTCACAGCATCCATGTCCTAACAAATTACCCTCTCAAGCAAGTGCTCCAGAAGCCTGATGCTTCGAAAAGATTGCTTGAATGGGTCGTAGAGCTTAGCGAATTCGACATCGTATACAAACTAATAGCAGTCATCAAAGGACAGGCCTTAGCCGATTTTATGGTAGAGCTCACCCCCATGCCCAATATTGAACAAGGAATGGAACCCGTCGAACCTCAGATATGGAGGCTCTCAGTTGATAGGTCTTTTAGAGATACAGGGTCAGGGGCAGGAATCGTACTGGTCAGTCCGGAATGACATAAGTTGACGTATCCTGTAAGGTTTTTCTTCAAGGCAACCAACAACGCAGCAGAATATGAGGATCTTTTAGCTGGCCTTCGACTAGCAAAAGAATTGCAAGTGAAAAGGCTCATCATTAGCAGTGACTCACAATTGGTGGTTAGTCAAGTTCATGGAAACTTCTCAGCCAGGGACAAAACTATGGCTACCTACGTGAAACTAGTAAAAAGTTTCATCCCTTCCTTCAATAGGTTCGAACTAATGCAAATACCTAGATTCCACAATGCTCATGCTGACGCATTAGCAAAGCTGGCAAGTAGCAAAGATTCTGAATTACTTATAGTAGTTCCCGTGGAGTACCTCCCAGACCCTCGAGTGAGGTCAGTGGAACTGTAATGTGGATAGAAGATACGCCTCTCTGGATAAAGCCTCTCATATCCTATTTAAAAGATCAGATCTTACCCACCCAGAAAGAAGAAGCTCAAAAGTATAGAAGAATGGCTGCTCACTTTGTCCTCCAAGATGATATATTGTATAAGCATGGGTTCTCACTTCCTCTGCCGAGGTGTACTGGGGGAGAGCAAGCAAACTATATACTTAGAGAAATCCATGAAGACATTTGTGGTAATCATACCGGAGGTTGGTCGTTGGCACAAAAAATATTGAGACAAGGGTACTATTGGCCCATTTGAAAAAGGAAACGCAGCAATTTGTCCAGAAATGTGACAAGTGCCAACATTTTGCCACCATCCCAAGGCAGCCTTCACAGGAGTTAAGCGTGTGGTATCCAGTCCTTGGCCATTTGCGAAATGGGAAATTGACTTAATTGGACCACTCCCCAAAGGGAGAGGAAGTGCTAGCTTTGCGATCGTTACTATCGACTATTTTACTAAGTGGGTTGAAGTCGAACCACTTGCCAAGGTAACCGAGGCCAACACTTCCAACTTTTTTTGGAAAAACCTCATTTGTAGGTTTGGTATCCCTCATTCAATTATGTTAGATAATGGCAAACAATTTGACAACAGAAAAGTCAGAAACATGTGTGAGGAATTGGGCATCAAGAAATTTCTCCTCCCCTCATCAGCCTCAAGCCAATGGGTAGGTCGAAGCTGTAAACAAGACTATCAAGTATATCCTAAAAATGAAGTTTGATGCATCAAAAGGAGCCTGGGTAGAAGAATTACCACAGGTCTTGTGGGCAATTTGAACCACTATCCGAATGGCCACATGCGAAACCCCATTTTCCATGGCATATGGAGTCGAGGTTATGAGCCCCGTCGAAGTAGGTCTCCCATCTCATAGATGGATACACTTCGATGAAATAAGTAATGATGAAATGAGGAGATGTGGGTTGGACCTGCTTGAAAAAAGGAGGGATGATTCCTAGGTTAGAATGGTCATATACCAAAGGAAGATGACTAGATATTACAACGCCAAGGTAAAAAAGAGGTCCTTCCGAATAAATGATTTGGTGCTTCGGAGAGTATTCTTATCTACCAAGGAAGCAGGGGTAGTTACCTTGGGATCTAACTGGGAAGGACCCTATCGCATCGAGAAAGAAGTTCGGCTTGGAACCTATTGGATTAAAGACATGGATGGAAAGATCTAACCTCATCCATGGAATATTGAACACTTACGCATGTATTACCAGTAAATGTGAGTTACTGCTGGAGGGTCATTCCCAGCCTTTGTAAATAAATAAAAGATTTCTGTCCAAAAAAAAGCTTGCAGAAACTTTACAACGCGTGGAAACCTCATAGAAGAGGATGAAGTCCCTAAAAGGACCACCTTGCTCAAATTCCAAAGTGCATCAGCACATGCCTTCCTTTGAAGAGGCTGAACGTCAAGGAAGAAGCCTCCACATGGATGAACCATCCACCATGTGAGGAAGCGTGCATCAGCATATGCCTTTCTTTGACGAGGCTGAACGTTAAGGAAGAAGCCTTCACATGGATGAACCATCCACTATGTGAGGAAGCGTGCATTAGCACATGCCTTCCTTTGACAAAGCTGAATGTTAAGGAAGAAGCCTTCACATGGGTGAAACATCTACCATGTGAGGAAGCATACATCAATAAGTGATAATCATACAAATTAATTCACCCTGAATTCTAACTAATTCAGTCACGTTTAGTGACGATCAGTTAGCCCGTATTATTCAGTGCAGATTCAGCCTAACTTAAAAACTCAATTTGCTTCATTCAAATTAAGTTTAACTCATCCCATTTCAGTTAAGATTTAAACCAGCATATTGTGGTTAGTGCCTAGCTAAGGTCCAATTGAAAGTTAAAATTGGGAACAATAGATCAAGGAAACTTTTGCATTAAGATACTAAATACAATTGGAGGCCCCAAGGCTTTACAAATATGGTAATCAAGATAAATCTAGCCTATTCCTGGGGAGGAGGGACTTCAATCTCTATGGAAGTGGCCGAAGCTATTTAGTTGGAAGTTCATCCCATTTCAGTTAAGATTTAAACCAGCATATTGTGGTTAGTGCCTAGCTAAGGTCCAATTGAAAGTTAAAATTGGGAACAATAGATCAAGGAAACTTTTGCATTAAGATACTAAATACAATTGGAGGCCCCAAGGCTTTACAAATATGGTAATCAAGATAAATCTAGCCTATTCCTGGGGAGGAGGGACTTCAATCTCTATGGAAGTGGCCGAAGCTATTTAGTTGGAAGTACAATAGTTGTCTCCTCTTCCGGACCCTCCTCTGTTACCACTTCAACCACTTCATCGCTAACAGGTGACTGAGGCACCAGTCGAAAATTGGCTTGCTCCAAAGCTTCGGCAGTCAGTCTTTGGTGGTTGTCAGAATTCTCCACTTTCTTGGTCAGCGAAGCCACTTCACATTGCGACTCATGAACCTCATTCTTCATGGCCTCAACTTTGGCTAGAGCAGACGATAGCTTCGCCTCATTTTCAGCTTTTTGGGCCTTTAGTTTCTCAACCTCTGCTCTCAGCCTCTTCAACTTCGCCTCGACGGCATTCGACTTGTCATAAGAGGCCTTATTTCTCTATTGAATGTCAACTAGCGCTACTTGACATTCAAGGGCTACTCCATAAGCCTTGGCATATTGACTCACAAGGGTGGCGGTTAGGTCACTGCATCACAGGTGGCCACATAATCCCACCATCTTTCGGTCCAAAATTTATTAAAAACCTCAGTGGCGCCTTGAACCTCAACAGGCAGCATCTCTATCACCACTGGGGCAATTTGGCTACCTGAGAGTCCATTTCCCATCATGGGATACGATGGCCCTAAGGTCACTAGAAAACCCACTGGTATGGGTAAGTTTCCTCTTATTTGGAGGCTCTTCAACCACCATTTTACCCTTATCAAGTCCAGGTTTATCTTCATGGGGAACATTTCCCTATGTCCTTTTCATTTTCGTGTCATTGTTAAGGCACTCTGACTTCGTCTCCCCTCGCACGACCTCTAAGGAGGAAGGTTTTGGTACTTTTACGCCTGAACCCATAGTGGCTTTGAGAATGGTCGCCATGTCTGGTTTAGGATATTCTCTCTTTGGAGCCATATTATAAAAAATGCACGAAACACTATCTGAATCTGGGGGCGAAGGAGCAAGAATGTTCAAAGATCGATTGTCGAAAAATCTTCGATGAACAGTGAAAATTCGTTATAACTTTACAAGGGTAATATCAAAATAGCAACATTCTTACTTTTTATAAAATGAAGCAACGAATCACAGCCGCCGAAACGAAACCAAGTTAATCAGGAAGGTCCATTTTCCAAAATAATTTGAATCGTAGAATCCGAATAGTTACCATTGCCTACGATCCAGATGTGCACGTGGAACTCACGAACGGGCCTGGGCGTGTGGTTATCTCACAGATATCACGCGCAACAATAATTAGCCATCATTGCGCATTCAATTGAAAACAGCCGTACATGCATTGGAAACTAATTCGATACAACTGTGGCTTTGAAAACACGCAACATCGTTGAAACACGTGCACTGATATGCCCCTTTCAGGACCTCTGCGATGAAATAGCTTACCATCTCGGCTAGTCCAATAAGAGACCCTTACAGATTATGTGACCCCCAGAACAACACTATCGATGTCCCCGTTGCATATTAAGCAAGGCCCAAACCTCATCAAATTACAAGCGTAGTATGAACGTCTACGCCTTTAGTGGATCGGTCATAGGGGATTGAACAAGGGTCTGCTATTATACTTTGGGCGATTGACAATTCATTACGACTCAGAAGTCAATGAGTAGTTACTAAAGCCTGAATGGACTAGTACTTCTGGAAGCGTTCTTCCACCCCTATCCACCAAAGGAATATTGATCAGGGATGAAGAACACCTGAACGCATATGGTCGAAGGTGTAAGACACCTTATATATATAACTTTGAATTCGATGCGCAATCTTTGTTATTGCTGTAAGTTAAAAGATCAACATCAAAGAGCCTCGAAGTAACTTTTGCAAAGGCTGGGAGCCTTAAGATTGTTTAACATGGGCTAAGAGCCTCGCTAATTAAAAGAGCTTCAATGACTTATTACAAAAGCAAAAGGAACGCGAACTTGGAATTTTATGTTGATTTGAATACCTGAATTACGATTCAAATAAGAACTAGAAGGCCTGGAATGAATAAAGTGCAAATTACGTGACTGAAGTAACCATATTTTCGAGGTTGGTAGTCTTAGCTAAAAGTTACAAAGGTGCAATGAAGTTTAGTTAATGTCGAACATTCGCAACAGAACTAAAACGACATCGATAAAAAGTGGCAGAAGCCAAAAATGTATTTCATTTAATGAAGGATTGAATTACGTAAGCTCAGACCGAAGTCCTTACACTTCAATAAAAATAAAACAAATACAGCTAGGCTGGAGGAGGCACAAAGGCTACTATAGCTCCAACTTCGGCAGGAGTAGCCTCTTCGACCTCATTACCATCCAATTCAGAAACCTTTGTTCCTTCGCTGGGATCTGGGATTCCTCCTGATCATGAAGGGGGAGTTATTTAAACTGGCTTAGCTCAGTAGTATCAAACTGGAAATGATCTTCCAGCCACTCCATTACTTCAGTGTATGCATACTTTCGCCAATATTGGCCAAAGCGCTGGTAATGCTTTGTCAAGTAGAAGTTGGCTAGGAAGTGGTCTTCAGCTTTGATGCTGCACATTCAGCATCCCTCCTAATGATTTCTACTTTCTTCATCAGACCGGCCGCTTTGGAGGTCAGCTTCCCCACCTATCCCACCAAATTAGCTTTTTCTTTGTTGGCCCTTTCAAGGGCCTCGGCAGTCAGCTTTTGATAAGTGTTGAAATTCTCCACACGCTTCGTTAATGAGGCCACCTGGCTTTGGGAAAGGTGGACCTCAGTGCAGAAAAGAGTTTCACTGAATCCTCAGCCTCCTTCTTCTTAAAGGCCTTAGCCTCTGCCTTGGCCTTAGCAGCCAATTCTTCAGCATGGGAAGCTTTGCCCACAAACTGCCTATTTTTTTCTGAAGTATCTTGAAGAGGGCCTCCGTCTCGATGGCCATGCCAAATGACCTCGTCATCTATACAACCATAGTGGAGATGACTTCTACAGCGTGACTGTTTTCGACGAAGTTTTCCATTTTTCAGTCCAGAATGTGTGGAACATTGTCGTGGCAGTTTGAATTTCAAGAGGCAACAAAGCGAGGGCCTAAGATTCAAGTTCAATAGACCGCTTGGCTAGGGGCCATTTTCCTGAGCTAGTAGAACCACTCAAGGTTTTGTTTTTCTCGACAGGCTCTTGCATCAGAGGTTCCACGACAGCAAGGTGCTTTTGCCTCCACTGGCACCAGCAATAGAGGCCGACAATAATTTCTCCCCAGCAAAAATCGCTGAACGAGGTGGAGAAATGTCGGAGGAACTACCCATCCTAGTGGTGGATACCCGAACCTTTTTCTTAGGCTCCTCGACGATGGCCTTTTTCCCCTTATCTACTGGAGGGGACCCGCTCTCATTCTGAGGTAAAGCTTCCTTGCTAACCTTCTCAAGTTTATCCCTAGGTACCTTCCTCCAGCAAATGAGGGTTTCATTCCTTTACGACCAGCAATTGAGGTGGCAGTAAGAATGGTGGCCATATCAAAGGTGGGGTCTTTCTATTTTCAAAATTGTCTATTTATAAGGAAAACACAAGAGGTCAGACATCGGTAAGTAATAGAAATAATATGAATTATGAATTGACAGGCACCAAGATTCTCGTAAAAGCGTTGGGAAACGATTAAACGGTTGAAGTTTCGTTCGGACAAGGGACAGTGATATATCTCTGACAAAATATCACAGTCGCTCCTGTCAAATTCAAAGTGCTCAACCAACCCTATAAAAGAAAGATCTGTGCATAAAAAAAATAAGTTTAAAGAAATGGAACAAGAGGCGGTAAGCAAAGCATAGAATAACTCATTAGGTTCAAAGTAGGAGGTCGAAACTTTAACATGAGGGACGGTATCACCCTCACACTCCTACCACTTCTCCCAAACCCAGAACTAGGTCTTCTTCCATCCTTTGATGGAGGACGAGAGACCATGTACAAAAGAAGAATGCCCTCCCCATGGGCATAATGAACCTTTTGAGTCCCCTTTGTCCACAGACCTTGGTTGGCAGACTGTTTAAAAGATGTGGAGGGGTATGTCTTCGCCTAATGAAGTTTCTTTCTAGAGGAAGTAAGATCTTACAAGTTGGGCCCAGCTGTTAGGGGGTAGGAGCAAGTCCGTACAGCCTAAGGACGGCTCGAAAGAATGGATGAAGAGGCAGACGAAGCCCAGACTTCTAAAGATACTCACTTATGGCGGCGCACCCTTGCCTAGGAAAACAAGCTCCCTCATCAGTGGAAGGGGACAGAAGTTCGATGTTATATGGTATCCTATATTTTTCTCTGAGGGTGGTCAAATGGGTCAGATGCATTACGGAACGTACTTTCGATGCCCCCAACCTAAGCTATCATCGTCCCTAGTGGCCCCTCAGATATTGAGACACATCGACCTGCCTCAATGGCCCTCCTAAGGTCGGCCACACTAGTTATTTGGATTCCTAATTCGTTAGCCACTTCAGTAACTCCTACATTATTCCCAGAAAGATCAGAAGAATCCATTGATTCACAAACACAACCAAAATTCAAGAATTTGAAAGGATCAAAGATCAATTACTTACAAGT
>CAIGRO010036997.1:0-10062 GCA_903798355.1 Fraxinus baroniana | reverse complement strand
TAAAAGAATTAAAAATAAAAAAATGCAAAAAAGACATACGACAATGGTCAAAAAATGTTGCAAAAACCCTTTCGCAACGTTCGTGCCTGCGTTGCAAAGTTCGATGTTGTCATAGAGGGGTCAACTTTTGGCAACGTGCATTGCGCGTTGAAAAAAGAGACTTTTGGTAACGTACATTGTGCGTTGTAAAAAGTCTCTTTTGCAACGCGCAATGCATGTTACCAAAAGTCGACCCCTCTACGGCAACATCGAACTTTGCAACGCACGCACGAACATTTTGAAATAATTTTCGCAACGTTTTTTGATCGTTGCCGTAGGTCTTTTTTGTTGTAGTATTGCATAAAAAATATTTATAGGTAAAATGATTTTAACAATGACATTTTAACTTAGATCTTATTTCTAAAATATCATTTAACTTGAAAACTAGTTGAAAGCATTTTCTAAAAGTCAACATTTTTAAAAACATTCGAATCGAACCAAATAGACCAAACCGAGAAAACTAGTTTGGTGAATCGGTCAACTAGCCAGACCAATTGTTCAACCAAACCGATTAACCGATCGGCCAACCGGTCGATCGAACTCGATTGACTAAAGGAGGCAATTAGTCTATTGAAAATGCAAAGGTTCAAATTTTGATCACTCTAACTTTTGACCCTTTTGTCCAATGGCTATATTTTTGATCATTCAAACTTTTACCGGTCGACCGATTTATCATCCGAACTTACATAATGTTTTACAAACCATCCTCTATAAGTAGGTTCTCTTTTGCAACCAATGTAATGTCCTTAAAAGTGTATTGAAAAGATATATATTTTGAGAAAATCTTTAATACTTACATTGCATTTATTTCTTCTACTTCTTCATATCGAAAACTTGGATTGATTGAATCAAACTTTTAAAACATCATATCGATCAAAGCTTCTCATCTAATACTTGAGTGATGATTCATTTCTATTTGTTGAAGCGTTAGTCTCTCCTCGTACTTAATTTATTGATATTTGTATTAAGGGCGAAATTTCATTGTAAAACCATTTTTTTTACATCTTTAGGTAATATTGAGGTCCATTGAAAGCTCAATATTGTATAAGGATTAGTGCTCCTTATCTTTAGTAAAAAGGCATTGTTTCTGATAGATAGATTGATAATGAAGGATGTAGATAATTGATTTGCATCATCTCTACTCTTTTACTTATATATTTTGCTTATGATTATTACTTGATTAACTAAAGTGTTTGTGAAATACTTAATTTAAAATTATTTTTGAAACATTTTCCAAAACCAATTCAACCCCTGCCCCCAATTAGTTATTCTTGGACTATTAATTGGTATCAGAGAAATGTGTTCTCTTTGATATTAAGATTCTATAATCTTGAGTAATGACTAACTATAATCTTCAAAATCTTGAGGGACATTAAGCAAATCGTCCCCTTTTCTTTGATGGGTATCTTTATAACTATTGAAAGGGTAGAATGATGTTATATATTCAATCAATAGATTATAATATGTGGATGGTTAATGAATTTGGTCCTTATAAGCCTACAAAAGTTATTGCAGTTGATTGTAAATCGGATCAAACCATTTCAAAACTTTGAAAAGAGTACGATGAAGACGATAAACTAAAATTATCTTTAAATGCTAGAGCTAAAAACCTACTCTATTGTGCTTTAAATGAAAAATGAATTTAATCTATTGACACATGTGATTCTGCTTATGATATTTGTAATGCTTTAAAAATCACTCATATGGGTACTAGTAACGCAAAAGAAACTAAGATTAATTCTTTTATTTAATGATTTTGAAAATTTCTTTGTTAGACAAAATGAATCCAATGTTCATATGATTATTTGTATTACGGAGATTGCAAATGATCGAAAATTTACAAACGATGAACTTGTAAGTAAAATGTTTAGATCCCTCTCGAAAAGTTGTGGCTCATTGAAAATGTTGATAGAAAATACAAAAAATATTAACATATCCATTGGAAGAACTCTATGGAACATTGATGACATATAAGCTAAATCATGCAGAGACAAAGGATAAAACAAGGAAAAATAAAGAAGAGGAAACGAAAGAGCCTCCTAAGCTTCAAATTTCTTTAAATTTGGCAATTGATGAAGGCACTAGAAGCAAAACATGAATGATGAAGAACTTGATGACCTAATTCTTCTTGTCAAAAAATGGAGGGATTTTCGCAATAATAGTGTTTCAAAAGAGAGATTAAAAAAGATAAAGAAAAGAGTAAAAAAATCATTTGTCATGATTGTTACAAACCTGATCACAAAAGAATTGAATGTCCCAACAACAAAAAAAAAAGATTCATAAAAAGAAAACACTCCAAGCAATATGAGATGAGAGTATGATTATGACCATGAAGAAGGTGAGAGTCAACAAGAAGTTGTCAACATGTGTTTCATTGCTATTGAAAATGAGGTAAACACAATTGACAATTCTTTATATGATGAATTATTTACTTCATATGATGAACTTTTAAAGAATTTGAAAAACTTACTCTCAAATGCTCTACTCAAAAAAATAAATAAATAAATAAATAAATTGAAAAAAGAGGTAGAGAAACATTTGGAAACATAAAAGGATTTTGAAAAAGAAAAGTCGATCACAATTATTTAATCAAATAGTACTCTTCTTTGAAAGAAAAATTATAGATGTGACTAATATTATTCACAAATTCACACCAGGTAAGAAAAATTTCGACTTTATACTTGGTAAACAAAGGAGGAATTGGAGACAAATGTCACTTGTAGTTTGTAATAGAAATGGAGATTTAGCTTTGAATTGTTCGATCAAAAATAGGTTTCACTTTGAAAGCAAACACAAGTGAATTCAAAAGTCTACAAGCACTAACTACGAATGACCTAAAGTTGTACGGATACCAAAGATAAAAAATTAAATTATTTTTTATAGGTACCAAGGAAAATAAAGAACAAATGATTCTTGATAGTACATGCTCAAAGTATATGATTGGAGATAAAACTTTGTTATCAAGTTTTAAAAAGAAGGGTGGTGGTCATGTTACTTTTGGAGATATTGTCAAAGGAATAATTATTGGCATTGAAAATATTGGTAATCATTCATCTCCCTGCATTGAAAATATTCTATTAGTCGATAGCTTCAAATATAATTTGCTTAACATTAGTCAATTTTGTGATAAAAGTTATCATATAAAATTTGATTCTTCTAAATGCCTTATTGAGGATGATTCGTCAAAGGAGGCAATGTATACACGAAGTTGAAGTAAGCATGTTTATATCATAAACAATAAATTTGAAATTGAAGAAAAATGTTTACCTTTTTTAAGAGATGATACTTGGTTGTGGCATAGAGATTATGTCATTGTTGGTATGGACCTACTTTCAAATAGTTTCAAAAATTATTTTGTTAAAAGTTTGTCAAATTTAAAATTTTAAAGATACAAAATTTATGATGCATGTCAATTTGGAACACAAGTAAAGAGTTCTTTCAAACTTAGACAACACTTTTCAATTGCAAAACATTTACGATTTCTTCACATAGATCTTTTTGGGTTATCTAAAACCGCATGCTTAAGCGGCAAACACCAAGCATTCGTCATATTCAAAGACTTTTCTAGATTTACTTGAGTATTATTTTTGAACCTAAAGGATGAAACTTGAATGTATTTACATACTTTTGTACAAAATGTTCAAAATGAGAAGGGATACACTATTACAATCATTAGAAGTGATCACAATGGAGAATTTGATATTATTACAGTTGGGGAATTTTGCAAAATTAATGGATATGAGCATAATTTTTCGGTTTCTAGAACTTCTCAACAAAATGGTGTAATAGAAAGGAAGAATCACACATTGCAAGAAATGACTAAGAATATGTTAAATCAAAAGGTTTACTAAATACTTTTGGACCGAAGTAGTTAATATCGCTTGTTATGTTGTGAATAGAGTTTTGGTTGATTGAAATAAAATAAAAACTCCATACGAGCTTTAAAAAAATAGAGTTCTCAATATCAGCTATTTTAAAGTATTTGGATGTAAATGTTTTAGCTTAAACACAAAAGAAAATTTGGAAAACTTTTGATTCAAAACTCTATATTGGAATCTTTCTTAGATATTCATCTACTAGCAAGACTTATAAAGCTTTTAACAAAAGAACTCTAGTTGTTGAAAAATTCATGCATGTAACATTTGATGAAGCTAATCCTCTTGATTAAGAGATGTTTTGATAATGATATAGGTTTGAAGATTCCTTTGGAGCAAATGACTATTTAATATCAAAACAAGAAAGTTCCTAAAAACCATGAAGATCTACTCAAGGAAGAATCAAATGTGTGGCAAGATGAAGTACAAAGTGATCCATCTCTCCCTAAGAAATGAAGGTTTGTTCATTCTCATCCAAAATGACTTATAATCGGTGATCTATTCAAAGGTGTAAGTAACTAAGTACTAGAACTTCTACTAAAAATCTTTTTAATAATTGTGCTTTTATTTCTCAAATTGAACTAAAGAAATTCAAAGAAGTTGAGTCTCATGAATTTTGAATTTTATTTATGCAAGAAGAACTAAATTAATTTGAGAAAAATCATATTTGAGATTTAGTTGCTAGACCGAGTGATCAAACCGTTATAAATAAAAAAATGAGATTTTCGAAATAAACATGATGAAAATGGCATAACTGTGTGCAACAAGGCTTTATTAGTGTCATGAGGTTAAAATCAAGAAGAAGACATAGACTTTGTAACAACATTTGCACCGATTGCAAAATTAGAATCAATTCCCATACTTCTTGCTCTTTCTTGTCATAAAGGATTTAAAGGATTTTCTCTTTATCAAATGCATGTCAAAATTTATGTATTAAATAATTTTACTTAAAAAGAATTATTTGTTAAGCAACCTCCTGGTTTCAAAAATCAAAAGTATCCGGATAATGTTTTCAGACTAAGAAAACTCTTAGCATTTTAAAGTAAACTCCTAGATCATGGTATGAAAGGTTGAGTAATTTAAGATGGTTTTTCAATAGGAAAAGTGGATACTACACTTTCTATAAAATCAAAAAGGGTGAGATTATTATTGTGCAAATTTATATTGATGATATTATTTTTAGTGCCACTAACATTTTATTTTGTGAAGAATTTTCTAAATGTATGAGCAAGGAATTTGAAATAAACATGATGGGAGAAATCAAGTTCTTGAGCTTCAAATCAAACAAACTGATGGAAATTTTATTAGTCAAACTAAGTTCATCATGGACATACTCAAGAATTTTGAAATTGATGAGTTGAAACCAATGAATACTCCTATGAGTTCATCAATTAAATTGGACAAAGATGATCAAGGTTCTTTTGTGGACATAACAAAATATTGAGTTATGATCGAATCACTTATTTACTTAATCACAAATAGACCTGATATTATGTTTGGTGTGCGTTTATGTGTAGAGTTTCATTCGAATCCTAAAGACTCACACCTTAGCGTTGTTAAACAAATTTTTAGATATCTTAGTGGCATTGGAATATTTTGGGCACTCATATTAATTTACTTAGTTATTCGGATGTCGATTGGTCTGGTTACACAATTGACTGTAAGAGCACTAGCATAACTTGTTACTTCTTAGGCTTTGCACTCATGTCGTGGTTTAGTAAGAAACAAATGTATTTTCTACCACCAAAGGCAATTATATTTCTGCTGCTAGTTGTTGTACTCAAATCTTATGGATGAAACAAACCTTAAATGATTATCATTTATCTTTCAATCATATATCTATTATGTGTGATAATAATAGTGCTGTAAACTTGTCAAAAGAACTCCATCTTGCACTCTCAAACCTGGCATATTGGGATTAGATATGACTTTTATAAGAGATCATGTACAAAATGGATATATTGTATTAAAATCTTGTACACGAAAAAAAACAATTGCTTGACATTCTCACTAAACCTCTAGCACTCGATAGATTTTCATGTATTCGAAGAGGTTGGGAATTATAGATGAATTTGAAGTATGTGGCTAAATTGAACTCATACTAATTGTTCATTCTTGATTGATTTTATGTGCATCATTGGTTGAAATTTATATCTTAAAAATTGTTATGAATTTTACCCAATTAAGTAATGTTCGAAAACTCCATTGAAACAAAAGAATGGACGACCAGCTAATAAATCTGATCGACCAGGTGGTGGATCGATCTAGTCAACCGAAAAGATAGGAATTTCTTTCTTTTTTTTTTTTTTCATTTTCCCGATTGATCAAATATGTCCTCTGGTCAATCGAAAATTCGCGAGTTTCAATTTTAGTGGCCTAAAATTATTCATTTCTTCAATATTCTTTCCCATTTCTCATCATCTTCTCTCTAAATCTCTTCCTAGACTCACAAAATCAACCTCAAATATTAAAAATTTTCACAAGATTTCAAGAACCAATCTCATTTACATTCAACATCTCTTAAAATCCCTAATTTTTATCTATCAAAAACTCCAAAATCTTCATCTTTAACGCCCTACAATACTTGGTCGATATGATAGCCACTTTACTTCAACAAGTGCTTGCTTCACAAAATGCACTTCATGCTCATCTCAACTTGACATTTCCTCCTCTGGAATATTAGATTTGTTGTTAAGTGTCCTTAGCATTTTGTATTTACTTTATGTATTATGGAACTATTCCTATGGTCCTTAAACAATGATTATGCTTTTGACATTTTATCACTCGTGCTTTGATTTGTATTTTGCTATAAATGTGATGATTATTCTCTTGTTTAAACTTACATATTTTGAAATGTTGAGTTTAATTAAGGGAGAATATTATTTCTTCATATGGTTGATTTAAATTTTGGATCTAATATACTGCACTTTTGGTCTCGTATGTGTTATCCTTTCGCTTATGCCAAAAGGGGAAAATGAGTGAGACGGATTTGATATGCTTTGAATGATCAAATGTTTGATATGCTTTAAATGGATGACAACTGGTTTGTAAAAGATAGGGGGATATATGTTAAATTTTAGATTTTATTCCTAATCAATTGTTGACATTATTGCAAAACATCTTATTTGTCATAATAAAAAAAGGGAAAATTCTTGACCTATGATTTACTTTAATCTTAAAGTTTTGATCATAATAAATAAGTTAATCTTGTTTTACTAATAATTGAATTTAATTTATGTTGTCTTCAAACCTTTCAACGATAAATCAACTATAATTACAAATTGGACTCACAAAAAAGGTCAATATTGAAATCAAGTCTTCCAAAGCATTCAAGACAATATCTTTCAAGACAAGAATTTAAAAGATAAATTTAAAGACTGGAGGATAAGACCCAAATTTCCAAAAAATTTCAAAGACTAGGCTTTTTAGAACAAATGTACAGGTACTAAAATTTTGATCTTTAGCAATGAATGATAAAAACTAAAAAATTATTTTATGCACCAAAAAGTATTTTCATATCACTTACATGAAATGCTTTGATCAAAGATAAAATTGATTTTAAAAATATTATTTGAACTTAGATCATATTTCTAAAATATCATTTACCTTGAAAAACTATTTGAATGCACTTTCTAAAAGTCTACGTTTTTCAAAACATCCGAGTCGAACCAAATGGGGCCAAATCGAGAAAATTGATCAGCAAATCACTAGACCGAACCCGATCGACTGAAGGAGGCAATCAATTGCCAAAAATGTAACGGTTCAAAATTTGATCGTTCTAACTTCTGATCTGTTTGCCTAACAACTATATTTAGGGTCATCTGTACTTTTACCGATCAATCGATCTATAATTCGAACTTATAGAAAAGTTTGCAAATTGCCTACTATAAATATATTCTCTTTTAGAATCAATGTAAGGTCCTTCAAGTACATTAAAGAGATAATATTTTACTAAAATCTCTATTCTCACATTGCATTTATTTATTCTATTTCTCCATATCGAAAACTTCTATTGACTAAATCAAAATTTTAAACATCATATTTATAAAGGTTTCTCATTTAACAAGTGAGCTATTATTCATTGAAGTGTTAGTCTCACTCGATACTTAATATATTACCATCATTTATTAAGAGATAAAATTCATTGTAAAACCATTTCTTTAAATCTTTAGGTTATATTGAGGTCATTTGAAAACTCAATATTGTATAAAGATCGGTACTCCTTACTTGTAAGTCGGCGAAAGCATTGTAAGGGTTTTGATTACACTGTAAGTCAATCAATATAGTAAAAAGATCTTGCTCATGATGGAGAGCTTTTCAATAAAGGACGTAGATCATTAATTTAGATCAAACCTTCATAAATATATCGTTCCTTATATTTTGCTTACTATTATTACTTGATTAATCAAAGTATCTGTGAATTACTTAATTTAAAATTATTTTTGAAAAGTTTCAAAAACTAATTCACCTTTCTCTTAGTTAATTAGTCTTGGGCTGTCACCAGTCTGTGAAGGCTGCAGAACAAATCATACAACTATAATTTGGTCCCTGGAATCCACTTATATACCAGCCTGAAGAGGTACACTATGCACAAAACTTTTAGAGGCAATAGAATCACCTTTACTACAACATGTATAATCCGAGTTGGAGAAATCATCCAAATTTCTTATGGGCAAACAATGAAGGACAAAGAAATCAGAATTAGGGAAAATCCCCAGGGTTTCAGCAACAACATGAGAAGAAGCCATCATTAGAAGATTTACTTGTTTAGTACATCACAAAGATTGGGACTGTATTACAAAATCAGCAAGTCTCCATTCAAAATTTTAAAAATTTTGTGGGGACAGATAGCAACTGCATTATCCAACAAAACAAAGGGCACCCTTCCAAGTAACACAGAAACAAATCCACGAAAATAGGTTATAGCTATTAAAGCTGTAGGGGATGATGAGGTTGACATACCATCAATTAAGATTGCTACCCCTATTTGTGCTTATGTGCCTTAAGTTCCATTATCTTAAGAGCTTCAAAAGTAGCCAAAGGAGGAACAAGTTTAGGTTATCACTACAGAAAACAGAGTTCATCCACTAGAGATCAAAACAAAAAGGAAAGAGGCTGATGATAATCAGGTACCTACCACGTGCGAGAAACAAATGGTTCAACATAAAGAATCGAAAAATATAAATCCATAAGAATATCCAAACCGTCCACATGTAAGTGTACTGTTCCTATCAATACACACATATATCTAGTCCCATTCTCTGAAAGGTTGCTGAACAACAAACTTGAGAAGCTGTTCACAAAGTTCTTAGATGCCCTTAGGAAGCTTCACATTGACATTCATTTCATATACTCAATCATATCTCAAATTATGCTAAACTTTTGAAAGAAATGTTGACTAAGAAGAGAAAACTACCAAGACACAAAATAGTGGCATTTCTTAAGAGTTTAATGCAATCCTACAACACAAGATTCTTCCTAAGCTAAAGATCCAAGGAGTTTCACTCTACCTTACTATATAGGAAATTCATATCATATAAATGTTTTAATTGATTTTGGAGCAAATATTAATCTGATGCAATTGTCTATTTACAAAAGATTAATTTTCGGAGATCCAAAGAAACTACAGTAACTCTATAGTTAACTAACATATCAATTAGGCATTACCAATGAAGGGTTGAGGATATGCTTATCCAAGTTGAAAGTTTCATCTTCCCAACTTTCATCATTCTCGATGTAAGAGAAAATCAATTGGGCTTGCGCTAATGAATTTTGAAAAGGTGTAAGATAATCTTAAGGGTGGAAGATAAACAACAAAGTTGTACGATCAATACTCCATCCAAGCAACATGCTTACCTTGATGAATGTAAAATAATTGACTAAGAATAGAATGATGACTATGGAAGTCATCGATATAAAAAAAGAGTTTGTGGGCTGATTGGAGCAATCAAGGACTAATATGGAAACTTCAAAATTTGGAAAGCCAAAGATAAATCAAGAAACATCTACAAGTACAGTCATTGCAAAAAAAATCAATTTTCAAGCCATCATAAATATCCAAAACAATAAAGTCAAGCTAATGACTATAAACAAACGCTTATTAGGAGGTAACCCTATTTTCTTTCCTTTTTTTTTTTTTTTTATGGTT